>VDFB02325535.1:0-22892 GCA_007258455.2 Sequoia sempervirens
TCTACAATATCTCTACTAATTTGTCTAACTAGCTATTCCTCCCAGCCTAAATATACACATCAATGTAAAGCACGTCCTTAGTAAAGGATCAATTGTAAAACAAGAAATATCAGACTTCCCAAAACAACAAAGATGAACAGGAAATATCAAAGAACAAAAAAACTAATCAGATAAGAAAAACAGATAATTCTAGTCAAACAGCAGGCAAACCTTGTAAATCTCTCTAAACAAAACCTGGAAAAGTTTTTAATCACAAGCTGCCTGGGAAAACTATTGAAACCTCCACCATTAAACTTACAAACCGAAGCAAGTATATTAAACAAAACACATGTTCCTAGCGACATTGATCACATTTTTAAGTAATATCCATTACTTGCTCAAATAGAATATCCATAGTCAACAACAATGAGAGGTATTAAAAAGCAAGAAATATTGAGAGTTGCCAAAGCTGAAATGCTCAAGAAAGCAAATTTAATTAATTAGTTTATTTGATTAACAGGGCCTTATCCATATCTTATAATGTTCTTCCAATAAGACACGCTGTAGCATTTAAATTCAGAAGGTTGAGTCTGAATGTCCCTGATCCAATTCTGCAATCAAATTAGATAGCAACTACGACTTATTTACCAACGATAAAGCTAGTACCCATTACAAATATAATAAAGTCTCTTATAGCTTTCACCAACAAAAAATTTATAATATAAAGTTATTTGCTAATATAGTTTGCAATGCAAAACAAAACTGTCCTTCTAATCTTCCTTATTTGCAATGCAGCTTCCATTGAGGTTGTAGGGCGTATTAACATTTACATGAATGGAAACACACACATACACACAGGTTATAAAAACCATTATGAAGGTCAAGTCATTGCAGTCATGAGCGGATCTGCTCTGAGGCCAGATGAATTCCCCCATGTGACTATATTATGTTTTGTGGAGTGTGTGTATCTGTGCATATTCCAACTCTTAAAACTAGAGTGACTTGGAACACTCATATTTTATGGCTTACCTTACATGGCTCTCATGTGACCCAAAAAATTACATCATTCCCCTGCCAGGTACCAATCGGAATCAACAAGTAAGAGATACCAAAAAATTATGAAAACAACCAGTAATCTATTGTCACTCTGAATGATGGTCTCTAGAGCATCAAATATGCTTCCATTATACAGCCAAAATACACAGATTTATAGCCTATAAATATTTCAAGTACAAATCACTAATCACTCTGATATAGAAACTATGCACTTTTCTGACACTTTAAGATATAACTACATCTACTTGCAATGGTGCAATTTTAAAAAGCTTATCTCAAAATCATGGCTCGATGTTTTAATTGAATTTCAGTAGGAGCTGAAAATAATCAATCTGATAGATTTCCAATAATTTCCTTTAAGCGGCCAGGATCTGCTCCAATAAGATCTGCAACCTTTGCACCATTTTTGTAGAAATGGAAGGTTGGCTGCAGGAAAACCAGTAACAAACATTCAGACCAGTGCTTCTTGTTTTGTTGATTTGTACACTCAGAAGTAACCTAAAGAAAATTACAGTAAAAAACAAGATCTGTAGCAAAGGAAGCATGTAAATCTAGCATCTACTTAAACAGAAGACTTTTGAACAGAGAAATGAGTCAACAGCGACTACTAACTTTTGAGGAACTACAAAATATTATAAAGGAATGGTCATAATACAAGTAAATAACACATCATCAGCCTATATGATTATTGATGTTTCTTCTTTTGAAAGATGCATTTGAAAGAGTCAAAAGGAACAAGAACCCAGAAAATGATTTTTAGTTGACAAGAGTATCAGAAAAAAGCTATAATGCCATAATCAATATATGGTGAACCAAAATGTGGCTTTTTCTATCATACCAAGAATGAAATGAGTATTTACGTTGCAAGATTTGACACATTCAAAGCAACAACTGAAACTAAAAAACATAATGGAACAGAACACAAAACAATCAGGAACAACATCATCACACACCAGATCAGCCCTGGCAATGCTATGCCGTGTATGGTGACTTATCAAAATCAGCCTTAACAGGATAGCGAGAGATAAATTTGAGAACCATCAAGACTGTAAGAAAAAAATTATCTGTACACGTCATTTTATGAATATAGTTTTAACATAAGAAAAAAGGGAAATGTTCCCAGTAAATGCGCAGACAATTACAACTATGAATTCCCAAAACTGTATTAATAGCCACTGGAAGTCCTGATACAAGGGGTCACGTCTTTATGCTGTAATAAAATTAGATATCAGCCACTGCTGCATGGCCCTCAGAAATTCGAATACATGGATAACCTTTAATGAATGAGCTTGAATCAATACATAGCCCTCCTACTATTATTCATTAGCATATGGCATCTCACAAAAAGAACTGTTGACACAACAATATGAACAATTGTAACCTGCCGATGGGTTCAATAACAAGATAAAATAGCCTAAGACACAAATGGCACATTTATCAGCTTTCTTGTTAATATGCTTTACATTTATCAGGTTATCCACCCAAAGAGCCCATTTTAATGAACAGGCATGCTTTATTGGTGGAAAATAAAGATGTTTGCAAATATAATGACGATGGCCATTTTTGGATTTGTGCAACATCTAGACTTTATGTCTTGTACTGCTTTGAACCCATCAAAGTATAAGGTGTCAAAGGATATACATCAGCTAATAATCCATATTTAGATTAAAAAACACAACTTTCTACAGTCCACCAATGAAAGTACTTTAGAAATGCTTTCAGGTGGAACCTTCAAAGTTTGTTGAAGCCTAGATAATTTACAGTCTTGCCTGTTTCCACAGAAAATGCTTCCCAAAATTCTCTCTATAGCTTTTTTTTTAGTTGCATGCAATGGCCATCCATTTCCTTAATTTGTCGAGATGGAGTGAGATACTTAACTGGAATAGATACTTGTTTGACAAGAGCTCAGGCATTGACTATTTTTTACTTGAAAAAGTACCGTGTTTTGTGTAAGTACTTCCCTGCATTGCCTATCAATGTTGAGCAGTTCCTATGTATTTTCTTCTTGAATTTGTAGTCATGACAGAGATCTTGACTTGCAGAACGTCATTCACTATGCAGAATCACTCTAATCTAGAATTTGAGAAAGTTATTTTCTTTACATCATTCCTGGAGTTTCAGCTGTACATCAGAGATCAGAAAAGTAATTAATCCTGAAGATGGTAGAATATTCATCCATGCATGAGGAGCAGTATTTTGTCATTTTGTAGCAAACCAAACTGATAAGAGGCAATTTCTAAACCCCTCAAACTAATCCAATCTCTTTGGGACATACAAAATTGAGGAGGTTGAGCACATGAGAAGAATAAAAAAAATAGATTCCTCAACTGTAATGCATTGGGAACACTTTGTAACAGTGCATATGACTGATAATGAAACAAAGACCATGGTGATTTTAATGGAATCCTTTTGCCTGCATGAGATTACTGAGAAGATTATCTCTGATTGGATTCCAAGACTTGCTTCTCAATTTTAAAAGGAATCAATTGCAAAACTTGGGACAAAGACAGATTGACAAATTGAACACTGCTAGAGAACATGTTGTGGATGTATCTGAGAGAACCATGAAGCTGATGAAGTAAATCCAGTGCTTTTGGTGTTTTACATTATCTTCACCTACATGGCTGCTACCAACTTTTCAAAGTCTATTCAGTGTTGTTCGTGTAGTATGAAAAAAAAATCATATATTAATATTATCTGTCACTTCCCTGGTGTTTGGATTTAAATTCAGAATAAAATTTGTAAATATATATAGAAAAAACTATTTGCCATGAAATCGGTTATTATGTTTCACAAACAGAAAAAAATCGATCTTTTTGTAACTTCATTTTCCCAAATGGATAACAAAAACAGAGATTGGTATTTTGAATATATTTTTTGGAATGATTTGAACATAACAGATAGAGTTTGAAATTTTGGTGAATTTATATCACAGCGCCTTTGCAATTATTGAATGACACATAATAGATTGACTTCAAAAAAGTTCTAGGTTCTTGGGACTTTGAAAAAGTCCAGGTACATATCCTTTGTCACAAGACATACCTTACACCAGAAGACATCCTTTTGGGCTTTTACCAAAGCACTTAAGCTGGTGCCAAACTTAAAGGTTGTAGCAAAGTCATCCTAAAATCACAGAGATTGACATTTGAAATGTATTTTTTGGAACAATTTAAACATAAGGGGTAGAGTTTGAAATTTTGGTAAATTTGGATCACAGCTCCTTCAAAATCATTAAATAAACCATAAAAGAAAATTCTAGGTTCTTGGGACTTTGAAAAGTCCAAGTAAACTTCCTTTGGCACAAGACATATCTTGCACCAAAATAAGTCCTTTTACCAAAGCATTCAAGGTGGTGCCAAACTTAAAGGTTACAGCAAAGCATACTATGAACTTCACGCCAAAGGAATCTTCTGCCAAAACCTGTCTTCCCACTAAAAGTAGAAACTGGCTCCATAGAAAAATTAGTCTGTCATGCAATGCCAAAATCACATTAATAAGAAAACTTCCTGAGAAAAATTATGTAGATGACAATTTTGAATGACTTTCCAATGCATATCCAAAGCATAGAATAAAAACTTGGAGATTACTTGTAGGACTCACAAGTCAAATCTAGCATTGAGTGACTTGTAGAAAAACTCAATGCTGAGTTTTTTAAAAAACTCACCAAATCCGTCAAAAACTCACAATTTGAGGGTTTAACTCACCTAAAAAACTGATAAAAGGTCATGCAATTTCATTATTTAACCTACATGTTTTGTTGATGCCATGACCTAAGGGTATTCCTGATCGTGACTCGAGGTTTTTGAGCAAACTTTGGTGCACATTGTGGAGTAGGATGGAAACAAAACTCAAATAGTCTACGGCATTCTAATGTAATGTCCCTTCCTTAGGCAGCTCGGACTATAGCAGAGGTTGGCCTACTATTAGGGTTCTTGTAGGTCAACAGAATGGTTAGGGGACCCAACTGAGGGCAGTGGAGTTTAACTCGGAGCTTTATGAGCCTTTCAGTTGGAGTTCAGTTGATGAATCCAGGGATAAATTGGAAATATTAAAGTTTGCTTTAATGGAATAGTGAAAAGTGAATAGTAACAGAAAATTATAAAAAGAATAGTGAAGAGTGCCCCCATCCTAGTAACTTAGAGTTGTTTTTTAAAAGTGGATCTTTCTTTTGATGAGGAAAGACCCTCAAAAGGATTATTTTATTGATTTTTATAAAAAAACTCATGGGAGGTTATAAAGCAATATGTTGGGCTCATTTTTGGGCATTCTATTTTCATTTTAACAAAAGCAAATTGCAAGTTTGAGCTCTGGAAGAGGGTTTCAACAGCATACAGGTCTTTTGAGGACGAAATCCCTTTGGAGGATAGTGAATTGGACGAAAACCCAATTCACAAAACAGGGAAATTGTAATGTCCCCTTCTCGAGCATGATCTTCTCAGATGACCACTGGCCTATTCTGGAGACCCGTAGGCTACTCAGACGGTTTGATTAGGGTTTCTTGTGTGGAGGTTGCGATTGCTCGTGAATTGGTGATTGAACTGCGGATTCCTTCTGGGTTTTCTGTAGGCTTCGCAGTGATATGTTTCTCTTGGCATTCTAAGCACTTTCTGGAATTTACTATTTTTAGTAAATTCTATTTCTGGCAGTGGTCCTTCTAGTCTCGGCACAGTTGACTCAATTGGTTTATTCAGATTCTGGTCTCGGGATGCAGTTTCAAAGAGATAAGTTCATTTCACTTAAATAACATTATATTTTAATGTTATATTTCCCCTTGGCCTAATCTCTTAACTTAATGTTGTTTTTAAAAGTGGTCTTTTAAGGGTGGCGCCATCATGGAGATTATTTTATAATTATTAAGGTTGAATTAAAGCCTTAAGTTGGACGCCATTATTAAAGTGATGGATTTAATTAAAAGAAGTCAAAATTGAAGCTGTGAGAAAGGGATGCCATCTTTTGGGGATTAGGGTTTGACTCTAAAAGGAAGATTAGGGTTTTGAAAAGGTCAACGGCAAATTATAAGAGGAAGCCTTTGGTTCTCATTTCAGCATCTTTGGACTACAAGAATGTTATGCTGCCGGTTTGGCTCTGGGATTGCTTTGAGGAATGTAAGCCTCCTAGCTAGGCATTGCTTCTCGCTTGAAAGATAGCGACTAGTGGTGAGATAGTGATAGATTGAATGTTCTAGTGTGAGAATTCTGCATGTTAGTTTTTGTGAGGGTTTGTAAATCAGATTTATGCATATTAGAGAGATTTTAGAATTGCATTTTCATTACAGCAGATCGTCCTTTTTATTCGTAAATCAAAAAATACAAAAAGAGTGCTTCTGGGTATTGTTCCATTCTCTCTGTTTGTAAGGGGCGACCCATTTCCTAAAGTTGTAGATTTTTATTTGAAGGCTGTGATTTTTAAATGCAAATTGCCCCTCTTGCTGGGCCGTACTATCCAGATCTGCCTTGGGATTCATGCATTAAATAAATAGAGACTTTTGATCAGTTTTCAGTGTTCCAGTTTGGTCACCATCATCCTAGGATCATTTTGCATTTCGTCTCGTGGATTTTGGTTGAGTTTGGAGTGAGTTGTGAGTAAATTTGTGAGTTACAGGGCTGCTGTTCATGCACGTGGAAAACAGGACTGTCGCAAATCAGATTGTCAGGTTGGCTCTAATAATTGAGTTTTTGATCTAAGCTTTATTATTCAGTGAAGGAAACTCAATATATATTGTTGCAGCTCTATTTATCTCTTAATTCACATTGATAGCAGGGCATTATATATCATATTGTAAGCTGGCAGTAGTACTGACAGCAGTTCATAATCCTGCTTTATTATAATTTGTAATGCCCGTCTCTACATTTTGTATTTGCTTTGTAATATCTTACATCTCCGCCCTATGGTAGCTCCTTTCCCACTCCAGGTTAGAAAGCACATTCTGGGTGTTGAGTTACTTTCAGCATTCTAGCTTATTTCCCTTCAAAGCATTGTAATTCTTAGCACTCCGCCATATGGTCGCCTCAATTCCATACTGGATTGGGTAGCACATACTTGGTGTTGAGTTTTCTTTCAGTACTTGTAGTGTAGAAGATCCTCTGACCATATGCTTGCCATCATCGGCGCCATTCTTGGTTAGAGTCCCTTCCAGTTCTGTTTCTGCATTCAGATCCTCTGACCAATGCTCACACCTTGCCCACATCGGGATCCTGGTGTACATTCTGGTTAGAGTTGCTTCAGCATCGTTTTGGTTTTAGATCTAACTTTAACGGGTGCATTTGTTTGTAAACTGTTATTGAAAATTTGAAAAAAATTGACCCGGAATATTTTAGTGGTATCAGAGCCAAGATCTTGCCATCCTGTGAACAAACCGTCTATGAGTGACAGAGAAAAGAGATACATAGTGTAATGTCCCCTTCTCGAACATGACTTCTTCTGATTTACCGTTGGCCTATTCTGGAGACCCGTAGGCTTCTCGATGGTGAAATTAGGGTTTCTTGGTTGGTGGTTTCTTGTGCTCACGGTTCGGCGTTTGAATTGCGGATTCCTTCTGGGTTTCTCGTGAGCTTTTCGGTGATGTGTTCTTTTTGGCTTTCTGAGCACTTTCACGAATTTACTATTTTTAGTAAATTCTATTTCTGGCAGTGGTCTTGTTGGTTTCGGCTCGATTGACCTTCTACTTCAGTATGTTCAGTTGGATTTGCTCAACTTTGGCTTTGGGGTTCGTTTGGAGAGATAAGTTGAATTATTTTTAATAAAGTCAAGATTAATGTTATATTTTGCTGCTGACCCCCTCCCCCCACCCCTAGCCTAGTGTTTGAACTTAAGTTGTTTTTAAAAGTGGTCATTGAAGGGGTGGCGCCTCATGAGGGAATTTTATAATTGTAAAAATCAAATATTAATGCTTGGAAAGGGGACGCCTCTTTGGAGGAGGTTATTTTAATTAAATTAAAAGTCAAAATTGTTGAAGGCAAAAAAGGACGCCACATTTGGAGGGAAAAGGAGTTACTCAAATTTGAATTGCTGGGTTTCTAGAAGCTTCTGGACAGTCATATCAAATCTTTAAAAGGAGGTCTTGGTCTTCATTTTGATCATCCAACGTCTTGAGTAAAGTTATGCTGCCGAAATGGTGAGAGGATTGCTTCGAGGAATGAATGCCTCCTAGCTTGGCTCGACTTCGTGCTTGTGAGACAGCACCTAGTGGAGATATTTCTTGTGTTTGAGTGCATTTTGTAGTGAGGTATGCTTGTAGAGAGTTAATTGCATTGGTAGTTCAGTTGTTTGCATTTTTATGTCATTTTCAGAAGTTGCTGAGTTCATAGCTAAACTGCTGTTTTCATTTATAATTCAAAAATACAAAAAGATTGCATTCTGGGTGTTCTACATTTGCATTTGTCTAGCTAAGGCGCCACCATTTGCAAGGTTTCAGAATTTTTAAACAAGTGCTGATATTTATTGGAGAAAATCGCCCCTTCTCTTGGGCCGTACCATTGTACTTGCTGGAGGATTTAAGCAGAAAATAAATAACTCAAATTTGGGTCTGTTTCATGTGTCTAGCTTGGGCGCCATCCTCTTAGTAGTCATTTGCATCCTTTCTCATGCTTATTGGTTGAGTGGTGAGTGTGTGGTGAGCATTTCATTGAGTTACTGTATTGCTGATAACAGTTTTCAGTCTTGGGTCTGTCATAACAGCGTGTTATAAAACTATCATTTGAGCTTGTTCTTGAGAGGAAAGGCATTGATAACATTGAGAATATCATATATATTGTTGCAGCTGCGGATGACACTCAAATCTTGTGCTTAACATCTAAATTTCTGATATTGTAAGCTGAACAGTAGTACTGTCAGCATCTTTCACTTTCTTGTTCTTTTCAGTATTTGTAATTACCCACTGAATAAGTGGAAGAGGCTGGCTTGCCGCCTAGTTTCTTAATTTGCTTTGTAAATTCAAGTCTCCGCCATATGGTCGCCTCTTGTCCATCATGGACTGAGTAGCACATGCTTGGTGTTGAGCTACTTTCCAGTATTGCAATAGATAGGGACCCTCTGACCGAATGCTCGTCATTCGCCGGCGCATCTCGTGGTTAGAGTTTCTTTCCAGCATTTACTTTTGAGACCCTCTGACCAATGCTCACACCTTGCCCATATCGGGATCCTGGTGTACATTCAGGTTAGAGTTACTTTCAGCATCGTTTTGGTTTTCTGACTAACCTTAACGGGTGCTTGACTCATTGTAAGTTGCCTTGAAAAATTTGAAAAAAATTGGTCCGGTATATTTCAGTGGTATCAGAGCCACGCATCCTGCCATCCTGTGAAATCAGCATTCTATGAGTGACAGAGAACAGAGGTACTTGGCAAGGGTTTACAAGAGGGATACAGTTCAGACACAGTTGCATCAAGCTCCAGAAGGTCAGACAGCATCAGAGGTTTTGAGGGCTCATTGGGAGCCTTCTCAGGAGACAGAAATGGGGGATAGTGAAAGGACTTCAGGGGGTAATGAGAGGATTTTCGGCAACAGAGGTGACAGTGGGAAAGGTATAGACAATTCGGCCAATCTATGTCAAGGGCTTGATAAGAAGATGGATGCTTTGTTGGATATGTTTTCTCTCATGTTGGGGAGAATGAGTCAGAATACTCCACAAAACAATACAGTGCATACCGGTGAGCACAGTGCTTCCAACCTGCACAATAGTCATGTTGCTCAACCTTCAGTGAGCAACACATACATTTCTGCTAGACCCTTCAAACCCACATTTTTGGCACCAGCAAACCCACATCCTGATCCAGAAGAAAATGCTTCATCTTTGGAGAGGCTGAGGATCGGCCGTACGGAATATGACACCCTTCCTGATGAAGTCAAGCTTGACATGTCCTTCAATGATTACATGGAGTATAGAAGGAAGGATAGAGGCCAAGGGAGGAATTACGACCAAAGAAGAACTCCAGCACAAGGAGACTTGCATCAAGCTATCAGCAAGGTTACGCTTCCCCACTTTGATGGAAGTGATAGTAGTTCTGCTCGAGCTTGGATACAGAAGCTAGACAACTACTTGGCTCTTAGACCAATGGCTGAAGAAGAAGCGATTAAGTTCGCTACGCTACACCTAGATGGGGTGGCGCATGAGTGGTGGTACCATGGCCTAGTCACCTTAGGTCATGGGTCTATCACTACCTACGATGAGTTCACCAATAGACTCATTGAGAGATTCGAGAAGAAGGATCCAGAAGTGCATTTCAGGGAGTTGGCACAGTTGAGGCAGTATGGCACTGTTGATGCCTACATTGCCGAGTTTCAAAGACTTTCAGTAATGGTCACTGGAATCACGGAGAGAAGGTTAGTGATCCTATTTAGCGAAGGATTGATGGAGCCACTCAAGGGTTGGATTAAAGCTTTTGATCCACCTTCCTTACAAGAGGCAATGAAGAAAGCTAGAAACATGGAGTGGGCTGCTCCAAAAGCAAAGTTCCATTCCAAACCATCATTTCACAAGGGGGATAGAGGGAAAAAGCTTCATCAAAAGCCTCACCATAAAGAGTTTAAACAGCAGAAACCTCATGGCACAAGATTGGATCCAGAGACTATCAATGAACTCCGAAGAAAGGGGTTATGTTTTCGTTGCTGGGAAAAATGGTCCCAAGATCATGTTTGTCCAAAGGGGGCTAAAATCCATCAAATTGAGTACTATACAGCTGACGAAAGCAATTCTGATTTTTCTGATCAGCAAGCTGATTTTGAGGACAGCGAAGAAGAAAAGGCTCCAGAAGAATCCGAAAGTGAAAAAGAAAGTGGTGGTACATTGGCTCAACTTTCGAGCTTCCAAAAGAATGAGTCTTTCAAAGTTCGTGGGATGATCAAGGGGCAGCGTATAGTTGCTCTAATTGACACTGGGGCAACACATAACTTCATAGACGAAGTTGTGGTGGCAAAGAAGGGGCTGCAAACAGAAGATTTTGAAGGTTTCAGAGTTATGGTTGCTGATGGGTTTCACATCTCATGCACCAAGAAGATTCCCAACATGTCAATGCAATTGGGCAATTACGAAGTCAAGGATGACTTCTATGTGGTTAATATTGGAGATACGGATGCTGTCCTTGGCATTCAGTGGCTGCGATCTCTTGGAGAGATCTCTTTAAATCTGCAAACCATGGAACTCAAATTTCAATCCGATGGAAAGAAGGTGGTGTTGAGAGGCATGTCAAATGGCGGTCCTCGGATTGTATCATTCAAAAGGATGGCAAGGTTGATACGTCATGACCAAGCGGAGTGGGCTGCGGAGTGCATGATTCTTCCAGCGAGTCCAGTTGAAACGAAAAGAGAGTATCCTCCGGATATTCAGTCTTTACTCACTAAAAAGAGTAAAGTGTTTACTGATTTACCTCCTGGACCACCTCCTGATCGAGGTTCAGAACATGTCATTGAGCTCAAGGAAGGAGCCAAGCCAGTAATCACAACTCCTTATCGGTACCCCAAAAAGCAAAAGGATGAGATCGAAAAGAACATTAGGGAGCTCTTGGAGATGGGCTTCATTCGGCCTAGTAAGAGTCCCTTTGCCTCAGCTGTTGTTCTAGTAAAGAAGAAGGACGGTACCATTCGGATGTGTGTTGATTATCGTGCTTTGAATCAAAGCACCATCAAAAATCGATATCCAATTCCAAGGATAGATGAGCTCATTGATGAGCTACATGGAGCTAAGTTCTTTTCGAAGATAGACTTGAGGTCGGGCTACTATCAGATTCGAATGAGAGGATCTGATGTGGAGAAAACAGCCTTCAGATGTCATTATGGTCACTTTGAGTTCTTAGTCATGCCATTTGGGTTGACTAATGCTCCTGCCACCTTCCAATCCTGCATGAACAGAGTCTTCCAGAAGCAGTTGAGGAAGTTTGTGCTAATATTTTTTGATGACATCTTGATTTTTAGCAAGACTTGGGAAGAGCATCTCAAGCACTTGGAGGAAGTGCTTAACATCCTAGAATCAGAAAGCTTGTTTGCCAAAGAATCCAAATGTGAATTTGGAATGACGGAGCTGCTTTACCTTGGTCACATCATCAGTGCCGAAGGTGTGAAGGTTGATCCAGAAAAGATCAAGGCTATTGTTGATTGGCCACCTCCTGAGAACTTAACTCACTTGAAAGGGTTCTTGGGCCTTTGTGGATTTTACAGAAGGTTTGTTAAGGGTTATTCTCAGAATGCTGCTCCTCTCACTGACCTTACGAAAAAGGGAGCTTTTTGCTGGTCAGAAAAGGCACAAAGTACTTTTGATAAGTTCAAGAAGATAATGAGTTCATGTCCTGTTCTTGCAATTCCAGATTTTTCCAAGCCCTTTGAGCTGCAATGTGATGCATCCGGAGAAGGTGTTGGGGCTGTTTTAATGCAAGATAAGCATCCCATCGTGTTCGAGAGCAGAAAATTAAGAGGAGTTGAGAAGACCTATTCTATTTATGACAAGGAGATGCTTGCAATCATGCATGCATTAGCCAAGTTCAGACAATACTTGGTGGGGAGTAAGTTTGTGGTCAAAACTGATCACAATAGTCTCAAGCATTTCATGCATCAAAAGGACTTGAACGAAAGACAGCAGAAGTGGGTGAGTAAGCTTCAAGCTTACGATTTTGACATTGAGTATGTCAAGGGCAAAAACAACATAGTGGCTGATGCATTATCCAGAAGACCTCATTTGAGCTCATTATGTGAGCTTACTGCTGATTGGAAGAATACCTTGCTTGCTGATTATGCCAAAGATCAGTTCGCAACCAGCATTATGGAGGGTACTTTTCATGATGAAAGGTACAAGGTAGTTGAAGGGCTGATACAATACAAAGGGAGAATCTTTGTGGTGGCTGATTCTAAGCTCAAGAAGAAGATTTTGTTGACATTTCATGATATACCACTTGCTGGTCATCAGGGATTCTTCAAGACTTATAGGCAGATCCGAGAAAGGTTTTCTTGGAAGGGGTTGAAGAGTGAAGTTCAGCGATACATTCAGGAGTGTCCTATTTGTCAGATGAATAAAAATGAGCATACACTTCCAGCTGGTCTGCTGCAACCTCTTCCCATTCCCAACCAAAAGTGGGAGAGCATCTCAATGGACTTCATCACAGGATTGCCCAAAGTTCAAGGAAGAGATTGTATCTATGTTGTGGTAGACAGATTGACAAAATTTGCTCATTTCTTTGCTATTACCAGCTCATTTTCAGCAGCTCAAGTTGCTGATCTGTTCTTTCATGAGGTGTTTAGGTTGCATGGGTTGCCAAGAAACATTGTGAGTGATAGGGACAGCAAGTTCCTAAGCACTTTTTGGCAGGAGGTTTTCAGAATGAGTGGTACAGTGCTTACTCCGAGCACTAGTTATCACCCTCAAACGGATGGGCAAACAGAGATAGTAAACAAATGGTTGGAAGGATATTTGAGGAATTATGTTTCAGAACAGCAAAGGGCATGGGTGAAATGGCTTCACTTGGGAGAATACTGCTACAACTCCTTCCACATGTCGATAAGGATGTCACCTTTCATGGCTCTTTATGGTTATGAGGCCCCTAGCTTTGCAGATTTGGTGTTTGGAGATAGCAAAGCCCCTCTAGCCAAGGATATGTTACAGCAAAGTCAAGATATATTGAAATCCTTGAAGAACAATTTGCAGATTGCACAGAATCAGCAAAAGATGTACGCTGATCAGCGGCGTGTTGAGCGCTCTTTTGAGGTTGGAGATATGGTTTATCTTCGATTACAGCCCTATAGACAGTCTACTCTCAAGAAGAGTGGAGCGGAGAAGCTTAAGCCTCGCTTCTATGGTCCGTTCAAGGTTATCAGAAAGGTGGGAGCTGTAGCTTACGAGTTGGAGCTGCCTTCGAGTAGCAAAGTGCATAATGTATTCCATGTGTCTCGCCTCAAGAAGGCACTTGGGCACAACGTTATTGCTTCATCTCAATTGCCACCCTTGGATGAAGAGGGACAGTTAGTTCTGATTCCAGAAGAGATTCTTGATTCCAGAGAGCGTTCTTTGAGGAGAAGAACAATCAGAGAGTATTTGGTGAAGTGGAAGAACTTGCCCATGGAGGATGCAACTTGGGAAAATGAGGAGATTCTGCAGCATCCGAGTTTACAATTGCTTGAGGACAAGCAATCTTGGGGAGGGCGGACTGTAATGTCCCCTTCTCGAGCATGACTTCTTCTGATTTACCGTTGGCCTATTCTGGAGACCCGTAGGCTTCTCGGTGGTGAAATTAGGGTTTCTTGGTTGGTGGTTTCTTGTGCTCACGGTTCGGCGTTTGAATTGTGGATTCCTTCTGGGTTTTTCGTGAGCTTTTCGGTGATGTGTTCGTTTTGGCATTCTGAGCACTTTCACGAATTTACTATTTTTAGTAAATTCTATTTCTGGCAGTGGTCCTGTTGGTTTCGGCTCGATTGACCTTCTTCTTCAGTTGTTCAGTTGGATTTGCTCAATTTGGCTTTGGGGCTCGTTTGGAGAGATAAGTTGAATTATTTTTAATAAAGTCATGTTTAATGTTATATTTTGCTGTTGACCCCCCCCCTTAGCCTAGTGTTGAACTTAAGTTGTTTTTAAAAGTGGTCATTGAAGGGGTGGCGCCTCATGAGGGTATTTTATATTGTAAAGCTCAAATATTAATGCTTGAAAAAGGGACGCCCTTTTGAGGAGGTTATTTTAAATTAAATTAAAAAGTCAAAATTGCTTAAGGCAAAAAGGACGCCACATTTGGAGGGAAAAGGAGTTACTCAAATTTGAATTGCTGGGTTTCTAGAAGCTTCTGGACAGTCATCTCAAGTCTTTAAAAGGAGGTCTTGGTCTTCAGTTTCATCATCCAACGTCTTGAGTAAAGTTATGCTGCCGAAATGGTGAGAGGATTGCTTCGAGGAATGAATGCCTCCTAGCTTGGCTCGACTTCGTGCTTGTGAGACAGCACCTAGTGGAGATATTTCTTGTGTTTGAGTGCATTTTGTAGTGAGGTATGCTTGTAGAGAGTTAATTGCATTGGTAGTTCAGTTGTTTGCATTTTTATGTCATTTTCAGAAGTTGCTGAGTTCATAGCTAAACTGCTGTTTTCATTTATAATTCAAAAATACAAAAGATTGCATTCTGGGTGTTCTACATTTGCATTTGTCTAGCTAAGGCGCCACCATTTGCAAGGTTTCAGAATTTTTAAACAAGTGCTGATATTTATTGGAGAAAATCGCCCCTTCTCTTGGGCCGTACCATTGTACTTGCTGGAGGATTTAAGCAGAAAATAAATAACTCAAATTTGGGTCTGTTTCATGTGTCTAGCTTGGGCGCCATCCTCTTAGTAGTCATTTGCATCCTTTCTCATGCTTATTGGTTGAGTGGTGAGTGTGTGGTGAGCATTTCATTGAGTTACTGTATTGCTGATAACAGTTTTCAGTCTTGGGTTTGTCATAACAGCGTGTTATAAAACTATCATTTGAGCTTGTTCTTGAGAGGAAAGGCATTGATAACATTGAGAATATCATATATATTGTTGCAGCTGCGGATGACACTCAAATCTTGTGCTTAACATCTAAATTTCTGATATTGTAAGCTGAACAGTAGTACTGTCAGCATCTTTCACTTTCTTGTTCTTTTCAGTATTTGTAATTACCCACTGAATAAGTGGAAGAGGCTGGCTTGCCGCCTAGTTTCTTAATTTGCTTTGTAAATTCAAGTCTCCGCCATATGGTCGCCTCTTGTCCATCATGGACTGAGTAGCACATGCTTGGTGTTGAGCTACTTTCCAGTATTGCAATAGATAGGGACCCTCTGACCGAATGCTCGTCGTTCGCCGGCGCATCTCGTGGTTAGAGTTTCTTTCCAGCATTTACTTTTGAGACCCTCTGACCAATGCTCACACCTTGCCCATATCGGGATCCTGGTGTACATTCAGGTTAGAGTTACTTTCAGCATCGTTTTGGTTTTCTGACTAACCTTAACGGGTGCTTGACTCATTGTAAGTTGCCTTGAAAAATTTGAAAAAATTGGTCCGGTATATTTCACATAGCAAGGGAAAACAAGAAAGTTGGAAAACAGTTTCAACCCTATCAGGCTCCAGAAGGTCAGACAGCTTCAGAGGTCTTGAGGGCTCATTGGGATTCTTCTCAGGAAACAGATATGGCAGAAGGTGAAAGATCAGTCGGGGGTAACGAGAGGTTTACCAGCAACAGAGATGATAGTGGAAAGGGAAGAGAGAGATCGATAAGTCCCGAAAAGAGATTTGAAAGGAAGATGGATGCCTTGATGGACATGGTATCTCTCATGATGGGGAAAGTGGGCCAGAACACAATTCCACAAAACAACTCAGGACATAGAGGAGAACACAGTGCCTCCAACCAACATGATGGACATGCAGCTCAGCTTGTTTCAAACAACACTTACATCTCAGCCAAGCCACTCAAACCCACCTTCTTGGCACCAGTAAACACTCAACCTGCGCCTAAAGAGAATGCTTCATTCGTGGAGCAGTTGAGACTTTGGCCTGCAGAATATGATTCTCTCTCGGATGAAATCAAGATGGATGTCCTATAATGACTTTATGGATCATAAAAGAAAGAATAAGGGACAAGGGAGACATCATGAGCAAAGAAGAACAACAGTTCATGGGGACTTGTATCAAGCTGTCAACAAGGTTATACTTCCACACTATGACGGGAGTGATAACAGTTCAGCTCGAGCTTGGATTCAAAAGTTGGATAACTATCTAGCTCTTAGACCCATGGCAGAAGAGGAGGCGATTAAGTTTGCTACGCTACACCTTGATGGGGTGGTGCACGAGTGGTGGTACCATGGCCTAGTCACTTTGGGTCATCGGTCTATCACCACCTACGATGAGTTCACCAATAGGCTCATCGAGAGATTTGAGAAAAAAGATCCTGAAATTCACTTCAGAGAATTGGCACAGTTGAGGCAGTATGGCACAGTTGATGCCTACATAGCTGAGTTTCAAAGACTCTCAGTCATGGTCACTGGAATCACGGAGAGGCGGTTGGTGATCCTTTCCAGTGAAGGATTGATGGAACCACTCAAGGGTTGGATTAAGGCTTTTGATCCACCTTCCCTACAGGAGGCCATGAAGAAGGCAAGAAACATGGAGTGGGCAGCTCCTAAGGCAAAGTTTCAACCCAGGCCATCCTTTCACAAAGGGGATAAAGGAAAAAGACCTCCTTTGAGACCTCAGCATAAGGAGTTCAAACATCATAATCCTCATGTCACAAGATTAGATCCAGAGACACTAAACGAACTCAGAAGAAAGGGGTTATGTTTTCGGTGTAGGGAAAAATGGTCTCAAGATCATGTTTGCCCAAAGGGAGTTAAATTTAATCAGATTGAGTACTATTCAGCTGGTGAAAGTAATTTTGATTTTTCAGACCAGCAATCTGATTTTGAAGATAGTGAAGTGGAAAGAGTTCCAGAAGAGTCTGAAGATGAAAAGGAAAGCGGAGGTATTTTGGCTCAACTTTCGAGCTTTCAACGGAATGAATCCTTCAAGGTTCGAGGGATGATTAAGGGGCAGCGAATAGTTGCTTTGATTGACACCGGGGCAACACATAACTTCATTGATGAAGTTGTGGTGACAAAGAAGGGGCTGCAAACAGAGGAGTTTGAAGGCTTCAAGGTCATGGTTGCTGATGGATTCCACATCTCATGCACCAAGAAGATCTCAAACATGACTATGCAATTGGGAAACTATGAAGTCAAGGACGACTTCTATGTAGTTAACATTGGAGATACGGATGCCGTTCTAGGCATTCAATGGTTGCGTTCCCTTGGAGAGATCTCCTTAAATCTACAAACTATGGAGCTCAAGTTTCAATCCGATGGGAAGAGGGTAGTACTAAGAGGAATGTCCAATGGGGGTCCTCGGGTTGTATCATTCAAGAGAATGGCAAGGCTGGTTCGTCATGATCAAGTTGAGTGGGCTGCAGAATGTATGATTCTTCCTGCTAGTCCGGTTGACACTAAGAGAGACTATCCTCCTGATGTTCAGTCTTTACTCACAACGAAGAGCAAGGTATTTGCTGATTTACCTCCTGGACCACCACCTGAACGGGGTTCGGAGCACATCATAGAGCTCAAGGAAGGAGCTAAACTAGTTATTACAACTCCATATCAGTACCCTAAGAAGCATAAGGACGATATTGAGAAAAATATTCAGGAACTCTTGGAGATGGGTTTCATTCGTCCAAGCAAGAGTCCCTTTGCTTCAGCTGTGGTTCTGGTGAAGAAGAAGGATGGTACCATGCGCATGTGTGTGGACTATCGTGCTTTGAATCAAAGCACCATCAAAAACCGATACCCCATTCCAAGGATAGATGAGCTCATTGATGAGCTACATGGGGCGAAGTTCTTTTCAAAAATTGATTTGAGATTAGGCTACCACCAGATTCAGATGAGAGGATCTGATGTTGAGAAGACAGCCTTTAGATGTCACTATGGCCACTTCGAGTTTCTAGTCATGCCATTTGGATTGACTAATGCTCCTGCTACCTTCCAGTCTTGTATGAACAGAGTTTTCCAAAAGCAGTTAAGGAGGTTTGTGTTGATATTCTTCAATGACATTTTGATTTACAACAAGACTTGGGAAGAACATCTCAAGCACTTGGAGGAAGTGCTCAGTATTCTAGAATCAGAAAGCTTGTTTGCCAAAGAATCCAAATGTGAATTTGGAATGACGGAGCTTCTTTACCTTGGCCACATAATCAGTGCTGAGGGAGTGAAGGTTGATCCTGAAAAGATCAAGGCAGTTGTTGATTGGCCACCTCCTGAGAACTTGACTCAGTTGAAAGGGTTCTTGGGTCTATGTGGATTTTATCGTAGATTTGTGAAAGGCTACTCACAGAATGTTGTTCCTCTTACTGATCTCACGAAAAAGGGAGCCTTTTTTTGGTCAAAAAAGGCTCAAACTACTTTTGATAAGTTTAAGAGGATCATGAGCTCTTGTCCGGTTTTGGCTATTCCGGATTTCTCCAAGCCTTTCGAGCTACAGTGTGATGCATCCGGTGAAGGAGTTGGGGCTGTTTTGATGCAAAACAAACATCCAATAGTGTTCGAGAGTAGGAAGCTAAAAGGTGTTGAAAGAACCTACTCCATTTATGACAAGGAAATGCTTGCCATTATGCATGCGTTAGCTAAGTTCAGACAGTATTTGGTGGGAAACAAGTTCGTGGTTAAGATTGATCACAATAGTCTTAAACACTTCATGCATCAGAAGGATTTGAACGAGAGGCAACAAAAGTGGGTGAGTAAGCTTCAAGCTTACGACTTTGACATTGAATATGTCAAAGGAAAAAATAACATTGTGGCTGATGCTCTGTCTAGGAGACCCCATTTGAGCTCATTGTGTGAGCTTACCGCTGATTGGAAGGACATGTTGCTTGCTGATTATGCCAAAAATCAGTTTGCAACCAGCATCATTGAGGGTACTTTTCATGACGAAAGGTACAAGGTGATTGAGGGGTTGATACACTATAAGGGTAGAATCTTTCTGGTGGCTGATTCTAAGCTCAAGAAGAAGATTTTGTTGAAATTTCATGACATTCCGCTTGCTGGTCACCAAGGATTCTTTAAGACATATAAGCAGATCCGGGAAAAAATTTCTTGGAAAGGGTTGAAAGGAGAAGTTCAACGCTACATTCAAGAGTGTCCCGTTTGTCAAATGAACAAGAATGAGCATACTTTACCAGCTGGTTTGCTGCAACCTCTTCCTATTCCCAATAAAAAATGGGAAAGCATATCGATGGACTTCATCACAGGGTTGCCCAAGGTCCAAGGGAAGGATTGCATCTATGTGGTAGTGGATAGACTAACAAAATTTGCTCACTTCTTCGCCATTACCAGCTCTTTTTCAGCAGCTCAAGTTGCAGATCTGTTTTTTTATGAGGTGTTTAGGTTACATGGGCTGCCAAAAAACATTGTGAGTGATAGGAACAGTAAGTTCCTAAGCACTTTTTGACAAGAGGTCTTCAGAATGAGTGGTACTGTGCTTACTCCAAGCACTAGTTATCACCCCCAAACAGATGGACAAACTGAAATAGTGAACAAGTGGTTGGAAGGCTACTTGAAAAACTATGTTTCGGAACAGCAAAGGGTGTGGGTTAAGTGGCTTCACATAGGCGAGTACTATTATAATTCTTCCTTTCATATGTCAATAAAGATGTCACATTTCCTGGCTCTTTATGGTTATGAAGCACCTAGCTTTGTTGATTTGGTGTTTGGTGATAGCAAAGCTCCTCAAGCCAAGGACTTATTGCAGCAGAGTCAAGACATCATGAAATCATTGAAGAACAATCTTCATATTGCACAGAATTAGCAAAAGATGTATGCTAATCAGAGGCGTGTTGAGCGCTTTTTTGAGGTTGGGGATATGGTCTATCTCCGACTACAGCCTTACAGATAGTCTACTCTCAAGAAGAGTGGAGCTAAGAAGCTCAAACCTCACTTCTATGGGCCGTTCAAGGTTATCAAAAGGGTGGGAGCAGTAGCGTATGAGTTGGAGGTACCTTCAAGTAGCAAAGTGCACAATGTCTTCCACGTGTCTCGCCTCAAGAAGGCGCTTGGACATAATGTTATTGCTTCATCACAGTTGCCTCCTTTGGATGAAGAAGGACAGTTGGTTTTAATTCCAGAGGAGATTCTTGATTCTCGAGAGCGTTCTTTGAGGAGAAGAACAATCAGAGAATACTTGGTGAAGTGGAAAAATTTGCCTTTAGAGGATGCAACTTGGGAGAATGATGAGATTCTGCAACATCCAGAGTTGCGATTGCTTGAGGACAAGCAATCTTGGGGAGGGCGAACTGTAATGTCCCCTTCTCGAGCATGATCTTCTCAGATGACCGTTGGCCTATTCTGGAGACCCGTAGGCTACTCAGACAGTTTGATTAGGGTTTCTTGTGTGGAGGTTGCGATTGCTCGTGAATTGGTGATTGAACTGCGGATTCCTTCTGGGTTTTCTGTGGGCTTCGCAGTGATATGTTTCTCTTGGCATTCTAAGCACTTTTTGGAATTTACTATTTTTAGTAAATTCTATTTCTGGCAGTGGTCCTTCTGGTCTCGGCACAGTTGACTTTCCTCTTCAGTTGACTCAATTGGTTTATTCAGATTCTGGTCTCGAGATGCAGTTTCGGAGAGATAAGTTCATTTCACTTAAATAACATTATATTTTAATGTTATATTTCCCCTTGGCCTAATCTCTTAACTTAATGTTATTTTTAAAAGTGGTCTTTAAAGGGTGGCGCCATCATGAAGATTATTTTATAATTATTAAGGTTGAATTAAAGCCTTAAGTTGGACGCCATTATTAAAGTGATGGATTTAATTAAAAGAAGTCAAAATTGAAGCTGTGAGAAAGGGACGCCATCTTTTGGGGATTAGGGTTTGACTCTGAAAGGAAGATTAGGGTTTCGAAAAGGTCAACGGCAAATTATAAGAGGAAGCCTTTGGTTCTCATTTCAGCATCTTTGGACTACAGGAATGTTATGCTGCCGGTTTGGCTCTGGGATTGCTTCGAGGAATGTAAGCCTCCTAGCTAGGCATTGCTTCTCGCTTGGAAGATAGCGACTAGTGGTGAGATAGTGATAGATTGAATGTTTTAGTGTGAGAATTCTGCATGTTAGTTTTTGTGAGGGTTTGTAAATCAGATTTATGCATTTAGAGAGATTTTAGAATTGCATTTTCATTACAGCAGATCGTCCTTTTTATTCGTAAATCAAAAAATACAAAAAGAGTGCTTCTGGGTATTGTTCCATTCTCTCTGTTTGTAAGGGGCGACCCATTTCCTAAAGTTGTAGATTTTTATTTGAAGGCTGTGATTTTTAAATGCAAATCGCCCCTCTTGCTGGGCCGTACTATCCAGATCTGCCTTGGGATTCATGCATTAAATAAATAGAGACTTTTGATCAATTTTCAGTGTTCTAGTTTGGTCACCATCATCCTAGGATCATTTTGCATTTCGTCTCGTGGATTTTGGTTGAGTTTGGAGTGAGTTGTGAGTAAATTTGTGAGTTACAGGGCTGCTGTTCATGCACGTGGAAAACAGGACTATCGCAAATCAGATTGTCAGGTTGGCTCTAACAATTGAGTTTTTGATCTAAGCTTTATTATTCAGTGAAGGAAACTCAATATATATTGTTGCAGCTCTATTTATCTCTTAATTCACATTGATAGCAAGGCATTATATACCATATTGTAAGCTGGCATTAGTACTGACAGCAGTTCATAATCTTGCTTTATTATAATTTGTAATGCTCGTCTCTACATTCTGTATTTGCTTTGTAATATCTTACATCTCCGCCCTATGGTAGCTCCTTTCCCACTCCGGGTTAGAAAGCACATTCTAGGTGTTGAGTTACTTTCAGCATTCTAGCTTATTTCCCTTCAAAGCATTGTAATTCTTAGCACTCCGCCATATGGTCGCCTCAATTCCATACTGGATTGGGTAGCACATACTTGGTGTTGAGTTTTCTTTCAGTACTTGTAGTGTAGAAGATCCTCTGACCATATGCTTGCCATCATCGGCGCCATTCTTGGTTAGAGTCCCTTCCAGTTCTGTTTCTGCATTCAGATCCTCTGACCAATGCTCACACCTTGCCCACATCAGGATCCTGGTGTACATTCTGGTTAGAGTTGCTTCAGCATCGTTTTGGTTTTAGATCTAACTTTAACGGGTGCGTTTGTTTGTAAACTGTTATTGAAAATTTGAAAAAAATTGGCCCGGAATATTTCAGAAATCTACCTAGGGTTTCCGTTTGGGCATCATTGGTCTTCATCATAGGTTAATTTGCATTTAGATTCGATTGCAACAGTGAGTTATCAAAATATAATTGCAGATTGGGGCTTCTTATCAGCAGATATCATCATTTTAGTGCATTC
>VDFB02325536.1:0-27025 GCA_007258455.2 Sequoia sempervirens
CTCCAACCCTATCTCCTACTCACCCACTCTCTCCAACCCTGTCTCCCACACTCTCCCTCCCTATCTCCCACTCTGCCACTCTCTCCCATGCTCTACCACCCTAAACCCTCTCCCACTCCCACCCTCTCTCCCATAAGGATACATATACATACAAACATACAAACATATCAACAAACATTCAATAAAGTGGCATTTAACTAAAGGAGGACATAACGCGAGCACGCTATTTGTTGCTAGCAATGCTCCTTGAAGAGGGAAAATGTCAAAAGCAGAATATAATGCAGAGCGCGTTATAATAGCTCACGTTATATTTTGCATTGGGAATCCACGAGCCTTAGCTTTGGTATTTGCCTTGGAATACCAACCCAAAGGCTTGGAGGGCATTCCCAAAGACCAGAGACGTGTTTTTTTCCAAATTCAACAAATTTTCACATAATCGGGTTCGTGCTCACCATCAAGATTGCATCTGGTTCAATATCAAGAAAATTGAACACATGGGTAATGTTAGGTTCTTTATTAGCTTTCCAACGATGTAATTTTTTTCACTTTCTAACAATGTTAAGCCTTTCATCCATAATTTCTTTTGTTTGTATGTCTGTTTTTCTTCAAAAAGCAGTGTTTGGTATTTTTTTCGCTATAAATTAACCGTTCATCAAAATTTGAAATAAATTACATTTTTAGAAACTAGACTCCATTCCACAAATTTAAAAAAAAAAATAAAAAAAATCTATTACTTTCAAAAAATTTAGGGGGAGCACGGCCAAAATTCTACTTTTTAGGAAGTGCCCACTTAGAAAATTAATAAAAAATCAAATATTCATTAAAAAATTATCAGAAAAAATCCGCCCTACTACATACTGTTATCTAACTTCTAATTGGAGCGATTTTAAAAATACTACAAAAAGTCCACCAGGTGCGGGTCACACAAGAGTTGCTATGTTATGTTTTTCTGACAGAAACAACAGCAATTTGTGTGTGTCCCTCTTTTGAACCCCTTAGTCTCAACCATTTTCAAAATAAATTAGTAGTTTAGAAAGTAGACTCGGAGCACTGCGGTCCTTGTTTTTGTTCCATCTAAAATTTTTGAGTGTAGCTATCCTCAATTTCACGTCCAAGGTCAATATTTCCTGATTTCAGAAAAAAAGTGGCCACTTAAGCCCCTTTTTTGGGAACCATCTTGGTGCACTTACCCCTTGATACATCCTAATCTTAGGATAAAGTCATCAACCAATGACCAGTCTAATTATATATGTTACTCTAACCCTATATGTTCCAATCAAGACCAAATGTACAACCCAACCAAGTAAGTTACTCTCAACCTACAAGTATCAATGAGTAGTCAAGTACATATCCCAATCTAGTAGGTAAATCTTAACCTAAGGTTTCACTCTTTAATCAAATGAACTTCTCGACCCAAATAGGTTATTCTAAACCTAGGGTTTATTAGAGAGTATAGCATGATCAAGTGTTCATACAAGTAAAGATATTTGATGTGGTTATCATAACATCACATCATATATTTCATACCCTCACTTTTGTAATGCTAATCCTATCAATTCCAAGGTTCCCTAGCATAATAAGCTATAAGGTCAAGTCACTTCATGACGTTGATACATTTCACAATATACATGTAGTACTTCTACCTATGTATAGAAATAACATCATTATCTAAATCCCCATATAGGGTAAATAGGAGAATTAAGATACTAATCTTAACCATATTTCATCATTCTCAGTATATAATACCACTGATAAACAAACACTCCTATTACAGAGTAAATACAAGCACTTTCATAGAAAAGCATAAATCAACTTCTTTTTCCTTTCCAAAGAAAATGCTATAACATCCTCATGTAGGTATTCTCAAGCAGTAACAAACAAAGCATTCAAATCTCATTCTTTCATAAATAAAGACAAATAAGAGAAGACTAAATCCTCGTGCCTGTAACACGCTTAACCAATTATCTGACTTGACACACAACCTTCCAACAATAGCTTCCTAGCTTCACTTAACTCTCTCAAAGCAATACTTCACTAATCCTCTTACTCAAGATAATGCAATGCTCTCACAAAGTAATTCATAGCTCTCTCAAAATATCTCTCAGTTCTCACAAAATAATGCAACACAGTAAATTTGCAGAATAAGTTTGCAGAATAGAAAGTGCATCCAAATGAGAGTATAAGCCTCTCTATTTATACAAAAAATTGGAGACTTTGCAGCCTACAAAAAAGGAATGCAAAATGATAACAATCTCCATGCAAGTCGACTCACTTCACTTGGCTAAAAGGTGGCAGCAAACTATGTTCAAAATCAACAAGAAAAGCTACAAATCGACCTTCTACTCTAACCGTAGCAAATACCAATTCAAATGTGCTCATGTTAAAATGATGAGAGTCAAATCGCAACCCAAAATGGACTTCCACAGGAAATAGAACTTTCATAAATTGGCGCCAAGTATGCAACCACTCCTATTAATTTAGTGTGGTTATTCTCTTGAAACAATCTACAATTTGCAAGCAACACTTACACAACATTGACTTAGTCATAGTTTCAAATGGCAACAACTCAAAGAGGATTAACCCTTTAAAATAGTGCTAAAAAGGGTGTTTTGACTATTTCATATCCTGTTGTTTACTTTTTCTATTCTCAAGCATTCATTAATACTTTATATTGCAGCTTAATATTCTATCGCTTTACATAAACGTTCCTAGCTTTATGTAAATCATTGTTTATCAATTTAAAGATACCATTCCATAGCATTGACTATGGTTTATTCACCATATCAACCTTATTTTACACATTATCTTGCTTTAGAATCAACCTTTATTCAATGTTATCATTTGTAATAATCGACCTCTAAATGTTTTGTATATCTCATACATAAATCGATCTATGGTCAAGATATAAGTCAACTTATATTCATATATAAATCAGCCTCAAAGTAAATATAATAATTGAAAAAAATCATTTGAAATTAGAAATGATATTTATATGAATTTAAATGTGGCATCATATTGTAAAATAGTGGAAATAAATGCTAGACAATTTTAATCTAGATCCAAAGTATGGGTGGTGATTTCATGTTATTAATAATTCAATGAATTTTAATTTTAATGGTGAATATAGTGTATAATTAAAACATATGTCACAAATTCTTGAAGATTAGATATCAATCACACATAGATTTCTATGGAAAAAACCATTAGGTGTAATGATTCATAAATAACAAGGCAATTTAACAACCACTATATTGGTTTTTGGTATAATTGTGGTGATTTGACCTGCATTACATTTTATTATATTCACAAAAACTAAGGCATTGATTTGAATAATTCACCAATTATTGGTGAATAATTATTATTAAAATAATCATTAGTGTACAAGCACAAAACCATGTAAATGGAAAAATAGAATAGAGATAATATGTCCCCCACAAATTGAGTACATGACATCTTTATGGGTTTGATTGAAGGAGAGGGAAAAATATATACTAGCCACATATATTAATATGGTGGCCTTAGTGTGATTTGAATAACATTATTATATAAAATCATGCAATGGGAAACACATATTTTGTCCCAAAATTTTCACCCACTATAAGAACAAGCAATAACATGAAAAAGTAAAATGACTGTGTAATATATCAACATAGAAAAGTGATGTGATAGATGTTGTGTACAATATGTGTGTGAAATGAGAAACATAATAAGTATAGCATGCAATGGAATTGTGAAAGGGCCATATAATAACTACCATGTACGTTAGTTTTCTCTCTTAACTAATTGACACCCATAGTGTTGTCTTAATGATGCAATCCTACTGTAAACAAAAAGTATCTCCTCTATTATTAATAACCTCCAAGGTTCACTCCCCTACATTAGTAATTACATCTAAAAAATGTTTCATACTGATAAGAATCTAAATATTGAATTGCTTAGAGGAAAAATGTTAATTACCCTAATTAGTCTCAATAATGAATCAAGCCCCTATGCTAATGCACAAGATCATATAAACATCATGTATGAATGCAATGATGGTAATATATGCAAAAAATAATAATTTTATACAAACTTCATGTGATTATTACTATTAATGATGTTTATTATATTTATACTATTTTCATAATGTAATCACTACAAAATCTTTTGATTAACAACTCTCACCCAGGGCTTAAATTTGATGGCCGTATGACCGTATTTAGAGGTTTTTGCCGTAAAATACAATCGAAATTTTAAGAAGATTGTATTAGATGAAAGGAGAGATTTTGGATAGACTGTCAAAAATTATATAGAATTATAATGATATATATATTTGATTTATATATAATTTTACTTACACTAAGGTATATCATAATGTTTTAAGGGCACTTTTGAATAGATAACCGTCATTAAAAAATTTGTTGACAGGCAAGGTCGATTGCCAAATTTAAGCCCTGCTCACCTTTTAAAATTGATCTAGAAGATATCTATAGATACAAGTCCTTAATTGCCGAACTCAAGATAATTGACATGTACATGATGACTAATTTTTTTAGAAAGGTTAGCATAAATAGAATCCAATTAAAGAATATAAATTATAACATAATAATGAGTACATATAGAAAGGTGAAGTGACGATTAATTAATGTGAACCAAGAAATAGTGATTAACACAAAATGTGCTAAATAAGTTGAGTTGAATGTTTAACTATATATTTATAGTATGCCACAATAATGTGGCACAAAATGTGCAAAGGAGTTGGAGGCAATGCACATACCGTGGTCATTTTTCCCAAACATTACTCTAGAAAGAGGTAAAATTGAAGAAAATAACAATTGAAGATAAACCAGTTGTCTACGATCACGAGGTGGGATCCCAAATATAATATTCAAATATCTACAAATTTTTCTCAAAAATAATTATACATATATACTACGAAAATTTAGTAATCTTAATTAACAATTAAAGATGATCAAGAATGGTGCCGCAAGCTCCGCTGTGAACATAAGACTTCTACATCAAGCCGCTGAAGGAATCCATGTGGATGCAAGAAGAGATGTTCAGAGATTAAAATTTTCTTCCACAAGGAGGAACTTTGTTATGGCAATCAAATAAACAAAGATTGAAAGCACAAAATTATTAAAAAACAGCTAGAAATGGCATGGAGAACCGTTTTTCTACAGTAATTTGCTGTAATTTGAAGCATGCAGACGGAACTGGAAGGAGACGAAAACGAAATACGAAATGAGAGAGAATGAGAGAGAGAGAGGGAGCTCAGCTCAGGTCAGATGGAGCGAAAAATAAACAAAGAGAGAGAAGGAGAAAACAAGAACGGGGAAGTTGCTGTGAATAGCAGAGTTTGATGAAGTGGCACCATGAGGAGGACTACTTTTTGTGGGCGGCGGTGGCGGCGGCGCCTTTGAGCCAACAGGGCCAGCGGGGGCGGTGGCTCCAGAGAGCACATCAAGAGGACCAAAGCTCTTCTCGTTTGCGGGTCCGAGGGGGTGTACCTGCGGAACAACGCCCTTCACTTGGCTACCCACCTGCCATGTATGGCTCACCGCCGTCTTATTGGACGGCAAGACAAGTGAAGCAAATATTGTGATGTTGCCGTCGTTAAAGGTGGAGCTGGTGTTGGAGACGGGGAAAGAGAGGGCAGAAGGCTCCTGCGCTTTGGTGGGCGGAACGACATTGTAAGTCAACGCCGCCATGGTGCCGTTGGGCTGCTGGAAGGCGATGATTGCCTGGGTGCCCACCATGCCGGTAGTGGTGGGATTTATGCCGCACCCCACCCATCCACCTTTCGCTACTGGCTTAGCTCGGAAAGCGAAATCCATGCAGCCTTTTTGTGGGTGGTATGTCCACCACAGCGTCGACTCCAGAAGCGAAAAGTACCTGCACTTGTAGATTTTTGTACAGTTCTATTAGGATGAGATGGTGGTAGTGTTTCTGAATAAGATTGTTTCTGGAATCAAATTGTGTATGTTTTCTAGTTAACGTTTTGATCATATTCAATGATTCATTATCAAATTGTGTATGTTTTCTAGTTAACGTTTTGATCATATTTAATGATTCATTATCAGAAAGAGGAGAATGAATAATTAATTTTAATCCTCCTATCATTCCCTCTCCTACTTTTTTTTTAAGACTTTATCTGCATAACAGGATTCTTGGTTTTTATCCTCCTATTACTCTCTTCCCTACATTTTTTAAAGACTTTATCTACAATTCAATTATTCATTGTCTTTCTGATAATAGATCGCTCATATAATCTAAAATGTCATTGAAAAACATATACTTTTAAGACTTTATCTGCATAACACCCTACATTTTTTATAGACTTTATCTACAATTCAATTATTCATTCTGTTTTCCTGATAATAAATCACTCATATAATCTAAAATATCTATTTAAAAACATATACAACTGATTCCAGAAACAATCTTATGAATATAGAATTATTCATATCAACTTTTTTTCTCAGATCTATCATTAAACTAAAGAAAATACCTGCATTTTTCGAAGGTTAGAGAGTCCACCATTGTCTCACAAATCGTCGTCGTCCCCTCAGAACCCACCCACACCACCATTATGACCATCATCACCATTATCTACAGCGTCATCTTCCTACACCACCCCATGCTAAACTAAACCACACTGTGAAGGAATTCCAAAGCAGAGGAATAGTAGTAGCTTTGTGGGCGCTGTAGAGACGGTTATAACGCGGAACCTCGAGGAATTTTTCAATGGGAGTCTCGAATTTCCAGATGGGAGTGGGATAGAAAAGGCGACGACTGCCTCTTCATGATTTGATCTCATCTCACAGATCATTTCTTATTTGTCTTGTCGCCTAGGTGAGAGGATTCAAGGTTTCGTTTTTGTCTTGGCTTCATTTGACAACTGATCTTTAACAGTTTTCTTTCTATTTTCCCTGCCAATCTGGTACGAAAATAGATTCCTTCAGACAAGATCATTTATTACCAAACGATATCGATCTGCTCTTTCTTCACTTGGGGAACTTCATTTATGAAAAGTAGTTATTTGGCAGTTCTTAACCGGCACGCTAATAGCTGTTTCTTTGTCCATGTGGCAGTGGGTTCACCTCTCCAACGTTGAGAGTTTTTACCTCAGCCGTTTTATTTAAAATCGGTATTTTTGCTTTTTGTAAAATTGTATAGTGTTTTGATAATGGACTTTTGGTTTGTTAGTGAAGTTGAATGGTTCTAAATGAGTCCACCAAGGATCAAGTCTTGTTGAGTGTAAGTCCCTGACATTGTAAGGAAGGAGAGCGAGATTGTAGCACTGACAAATTTGGTGGAATAGATACCCCTTAGTCATTGATTCTCAGTCGAAGAGGTTTCAATCTAAGACTTGTACTCTCATATTAGATAGCAAAATCAATCTATACAAAATCTCTCTCTTGCACTTTGCCTCCTAGTAAAACCCATCATTTCAAGGACATAGATCTATGGTTCTCTATGTATATTTTGATAAAAAATTCCATGTCCAAATTACACTAAGATGCCAACTCCTTGAGGAAATAGAACAAAAACCCTAAAAGAAAATTAATGATGTCACCCATTGTTGGGAGTTTAGCAAGGAGAAAGAGGATGATAAAGTAGTAGCTTAACTTGTGCTCAAAACATCATAACATAAGACACAAACACTTTGTTTTGGTAGCATTCATGATGCTATCATTCTTATGTGATTGTTTATTTAGATTTATTGTTTAAATTTGAGCAGTAAGGTGGTCTCATGCAACTCTTAAATTAAGCAGAAAGAATAATTTATAATCTTCTCCTATTATGATATAGTTGCTACATTCTAGGAATTGAAATTATGTAGTCATTGCATAACAAAAAATATCCCACGTGGTGGTATACATTTCCTTCCTTTATTTTTTTATTTTTTTCTCTCTAAATTTTACCTCCTATTTTTTAATTAATAAATAACTCTATATTATATATTTGACAATACCATTAAAACTGCCATCTACATAACTTTACACCACCAAGGAGAGATCAAAATCACCATGTGAATCAAGATGCAAGCATTGTAGTCCATACACAATATCTCCTTAACCTTCTCCCTAAAGAATCTAACCATCATATGTTGTCGCAAGAGGAAAAACCCACTGAATATACAAAAATAGGCATCTCGAACAAAGTGTACCAAACTATTATTGGAAAACTAATCTTGTAAACCACCAAAACACTTGAAACTTGCAAGGAACAAATAATATACCTCTATGAGCATATCCCCAAGTCTGCACAGACACATCTATCTTACTAAAGGAATGCAAAGCATCCTATTGGTCCTTCATCAACTCTTTATGTTGCCAAAGTACAAACCAGAATACTGTTAACTATAACACTTACTGCAGAAGGATTAAAGATCTGAAAACTTAGAAATAGCACCTTCACAACTCAACCATCTTGTCTAATGTACTACAAGACAAAACCTTATTCTGTGGAAGAATGCAGACCAAAATATCTTGACTCTATCTTAGAGAGTGCATTGTGAATGCCATAACAGAGGCTTTTGCCACCAATCTACATGTGTGGTACAACAAAATAGAATGACATAAAACTAAACATATTGTATATACATCAGGACATGTATACCTACCTCTACAACACACTTAGACAACAGATAGATCATCATTCCATACTACACTATAGACTTGTACCAATAGATATAACATCATAATAACTATCTTCGGAGTATGTACATTCTTCAACATCTCATTTGACATCAATGACACCCCATATTGGGTTGACATCAATGACAACACCTATTTCCAACAAGCATTGTATTGCAATATCATTAGAATTTTATAATTTGAACATAGTGTGCCTATTTATAATCAAATGGTTGCAACACAACATGATGGAAGTCGATTGTGACATATTTTAATTTATTCTATATATGAATCAATAAAGATATATTGTTATTATCTTGTATATTTAAGTTTTATTGAGTATTTATTCATTTGGATGCACTGTTGAAAAATATTTCATTGGTTCCTTTATAATCCATGGACAAATCAAGTGGTATCAGAGTACAAGGTTTTGTATCTTGAAGGTTATACTTTTAAACATATCATCGAATTGAGATAGACTATATGAAGCTTGTAAACAAAGTGTCAACTGTGGGGTAGTTTAAAAAATTGATTGTGGATGAAATATTCCTTTGTAGATTAAGAGTCAAGAAGAGGATAAGCAAGAAAGGATGTTAAAATCTATATCAAGTATTGGTAAAAAAACTAGAGTATATATTACAAATTATGTTGTTATTTTAAACCATAAATAATTTGATAGATTAGATGACTAATTTAGAAGAATATTTTGATGATGAAGATATTGACAATCTATATAGAGTAAAATTTACTAAGACTAAATTGAAAGGTCATTTCTATCATTTGATGGAAATAAATTGGTAAGAAAGTAATGGAAAGGGTAAAACTAGGATTGGAAAATTTATTAAAATGAAAAAGAAGCTAAAATATGAGTCCATTCTTGTAAACTATCATTATAAATTATTGGAGTTACACAACTTGAGGAAAAGAGGACACAACTATGAAAGGATAGACTAAGTAATATTATAGGTTGAGATTCAAGACACTGTGATGAAGGAGCAAGCAAAGTGGAAAGATACATAAATGATTTGAGAGGATAAATTACATAAGAGATGAGGATGTTGAATATCCAAAAATTGGATGAAACATATTAATTGTCACTTAAAAAGGATGAGGAATAGAAGGAAGATATCATAGAGATAGATCACAATACAGTGACAGGAGGCCATATATAGAAAATTCTAAGAATGATAGTTCATACCATAATGAAGGAAGAGGTAGTAGTTCTTATCACAAAATTTAAATATCACAATGATAAAAATGGTAGATATGTGATAGAAAGAGATGGTAAAAGCAATGCAAGACCTTTTAGAGGAACCTTTTTCAAGTGTGGAGAGGAAGGATAGTAGGAATTTGAATATCACCAAGGCCAAGGAAACCCTAGAAAAGGAGAAAAGGAAAGAAAGAGTTGCAAATGTTGATGAGAATATTGAAAATCATACAATTATAAAAAATTCTTAGAGAAATGTGAGCCATTTTTCATGAGAAATATTTGTTGAAACATGAGGAGAAGAAGAACTAATACAAAGGAATAATATATTCATTATGTTATACAAATTAGAAGGTAAGTGTTGCAAGGTTTTCATTTATAGTGGTAGTACTAGTAATTTAGTGTCTTAATAAATGCTTGATAAATTAAAGCTAAGAAGGTTAGAACACCTTAGACCATAAAAGTTTTCTTGGTTATAAAAGAAGCATGAGAAATTGGTGAAAGAACAATAGTTGGATAAATTTTAAAAAGGTTCACATTATGTTAAATTTTTTGCTAGTATAATTCCAATGGATTTATGTCATTTTTTATTGGGGAGACCATGGAAATTCAATAAGAGTGTTACACATAATGGGAAAGAAAAAACTTACACAATAATAAGGAAAATTAAAAGAAACAAGTTGATTTTTTTGAAATAAAGATATGAATTTTTTTGTAATAGTCTCATAATTTGTTTAGTGGATTAGAGAAAGTTCCTAAATGAATTAGAGAATCAGCAGGAAGTTTTTTGAAATTTTTCCACATCCCTAGGTTTGCTCGTATAATGGAAGATGGATATCTAGTTTAGTCAATTATTATTCTAGCGTTTTCTAAACTATATGTAGGAAATACCATGAATTTTGTATCTCCTCTGCACTATAATGTTGTGTTCAAGAATTTAGTTTAGGGGAATTTTTGGATTTTGCAAATCCAAATGATATTTTATGCAATCTTATGTACAACTTTATTTTATTATATATATAAATATAGGCCTTGTTCCTTTTACCCCCCCAAAAAAAGGATATGCAACACCACATAAATAACATACACCACCATAGGTGCAAAGAATATACTATAAAAAAATAGAACTATTGATATAGTATGAGAATATAATATGAGACAATATGCCTAATGGATTATTACCAATAAGAAGTAGCACTCATCACATGAATCTAATATTAAGCACTAGTTTTCCAAATAAAGTGGTACATAAGATGACACTAGTAGAAAATGAAGAATTAAACCAAGTGTAGAATTTGTTGAAGAATGGGTAAATTAGATAGAGTTTGAGCCCTTGTGGCATACCCAGAGTATTGGAACCCATGAAGGATGGTGAGAGGAGTATGTGTATATATTCTAGAGCGATCAATAAGATCACTTCAAGTATAGAATATCATTACAAGGATGGATAACATAATAGAATGTTTGAGTGGAGAAAAGTATTTTACTAAGATTGATTTGAAGAGTGATTACCATTAGATCAAAATCTAGGAATAAGATGAATGGAAGAGTTCATTTTAAAAAAATGAATGACTTTATGATGGTTATGCCTTTTAGGTTGACTAACAAAATGAGCATATTTATGAGGTTGATGAATGAGGTTTTGAAGTAATTTTTGGGAAGCTATGTGATTGTTTACTTATATGATATTTTAATGTAGTGACTATGGAAGAACACCTAGAACATATTAGACTTTATGTAGAGGTTGAAGGAAGAATTTTTTTGATAAATGTGAAAAATTGTAGTTTCATGAAGTTGGAGTTGGTATACTTGGGATTTGTAATCTCGGTTGAATGAATAAAGATGGATCTAAAGAAATTGAGAGAAACTATTGAGTGGCCTACAGTGATAAAATTTTGAGAAGTAAGATCTTTTCATGGTTTAGTAAGTTTCTATAAAAACTCAATTAGAAATTTTAGTAGTAAATATGCACCATTAACTAAGACTATGAGGGGACACAAGAGGGAATTCAAATGGACATCAAGAGAAAATATAAGTTTTTAGTGATTGAAGAAGAAGGTAATAGAACAAACAATCTTGGTATTGCAAGATTTTAACAAGGTATTTCTATTTTATTCTAATGCAAGTGGGAGTGCAATATGATTAGTGTTGAGCCAAGAAGGAAGACTAGTAGCATTTTTTAATATAAATTTGAATGATGAAAGAAGGATATATACTTAATTTTATGATAAAAAAATGTTATGCCATAATACAAGCATTGAATAAATTGAGATACTACTTGTTTCCAAAGGATTTTGTGGTGTATTTAATAAATCAAGCATTGCAATATTTAAATAGTAAAGGTAAGCTAAATTAAAAAGCTAGAGGTAGTTGGATTTATGTAGAGTTTTACTTTCATTTTGATGCATACCTAAGTGGAGAATGAAATAAGGTTTCCAATGTGCTGAGTAGGAGACTAATTGTTGAAAAATATGAGAGTAGCTAGAGGTAGTTGGATTTGATGAATTGAAGAGTTTGTATGAAGTTGATTACCCATTCACTGTCAAATATAGAATAAATGGATCATGCATCAAGGAGTTTTTGAAGTTTAGCTTTGACTATTTCTCTCAAGGTAGGGTTCATTCATCTTTGAGGTTGTCTAATAGGCCTATATAACCATCATTTATATAGATCTTATGCATGCATAAGTCAAAATCTATACCCTTTATATCATGGTAGTCCCATACATATGCTTGTGTGTTCCTACAACATAGTACATTAGGGAATTTTGTTACTCCTTAGTCAATGCATTGTTTATGTTCAACATTTTTCCTGGCATGACTTCTAGTTCTTTGGATGATTCTTGCTCATATGAGAGGTCAAGGCTAAGAGTGATTGGTACACACTATTTTGGAAGTAAGGAATGAAATATTTGAGATATTTATTTTGAAGAATTGGAAGGTATAATGCTTTACAAGGGATCTTGTAGGCATGTGTGACAGTCCTATTGTTATGGGCTCCTACCATAGTCATTCTGTATTATATGAGCAATCGACTCATCTTCATCCTGATCATCCAATAGAGGTTGCATTCTATTGTCACCAAAGTCTATAGGGAATAGTTATCTTCTTCGTCCAAAGTGGGCCAAATGGTTTGTTCAAGATCAACATAAGGCTGGGTTCGAGGATAGAAGACCAATTTCTTGGTCACAGTCCCATTAGATATTATTAAATGTGATTGAAATTAGGATCTAAGCTAAGATAAAATACATAAATCTAAGATCTAATCCTACACATATGAAATGAAACAAAGCTATTGAAAACACATTAAGAAATTTATGATTATTACCAAATTGAATGTAAACGAAAGCAGAGTGTTACCATCCCGTATTGGAGTGTATTCGCCTAATGTTGGATTGTTCTTATCACCGTGAAGCCTCCATAGTTCGTGTGCAAAGCTTTGATGAATGATGCGTGTTGATTGATCGAAGAAAGGTTGAAGCTCTATCAATGGTGATCTTGACAGTACTTCGTTGCATAAGGTATGTTGATTCTCCAATCCTTTTTTTGTGAGGAAAGAGGTTTGTTATATAGAAAATGAGGTTTGAAATGGACGATCAGGATTCAACAATGTTGGATCAAGATCAACAGTCAAAAGGTGTTGAGAGGATTTAGACATGAGAAGATTTTTCAAAGTAGATTGCACAATTTGTGTGATTCAGGAATAGATTGGCTAGTTAGGAATTAGATTGATTAGTCAGGATTTAGATTGATCAGTTAGGATTTAGGTGGCTTAGTTAGGAAATAGATTGATTAGTTAGCAAATAGATTGATTAGTCAACAAATTAGATTGCTTAGTTAGCAATTGTAATTTTCTCAATCAAAAAGTGGGTGAGAAATAGGAATTAATTGATTTAATTAATTAATTCTTTATGGAGTTGAATGTGCAAATCAAGTTTGACTTTTGCAAACAAAGTTGCATTAGTTTGATTTGATTTTTGATAAATGATTTGAATAGTTTGATTTAATTATTCAAATTTTGGAGGGAAAGTGTCATAATTAAATTATTATGATTTAATAATTCAATTAACTTAGAGGAATAAGGTGATTTAGCAACACAATTAAATAATTGGCATTATTTAATCAATAAGGATGAAATAAAGTGGAATTAGGACTTCATTAAATAAATCTAATTTATTTAATTGGTCGAAATGATAGAAATGTGAATTAATCAAATAATGTCATTTTATTTAATTAATAGTAGAATTAGGGTTTTCAAGACTTTATTAAATAAATGGAATTTATTTAATCCATCAAAAATGATGAAAAAGTGAATTAATTAAATAATGTTGTATTATTCAATTAATAGAGGAATTTAGGGTTTTGGATGCTATTTGATATTGTGTGATGTTTTTGAGATGTTTTGAGAGGTTGCAGGATGATTATGAGATGTTGCAAGACATTTTAGGATGATTTTGAGATGTTCTAAGATGTTTTGAAATGTTGCGAGATGTTTGAAGACATTTTAGGATGATTCTGAGATATTCTAAGACATTGCAAGATGTTGTTCGATGTTGTTTAGGGTGTGTGATAGGTGTTAGGTCAATTTTACGTGTCTACATTTTACCCCTCTTTGAGACAAAGTACTGGTTGCTTTGTTTCAAAGTTTTTTTTTTTTTTAAGATTTATGTGCCACTGTCCTTGACGTTTCAGCGGAATGTTGGTAGGACTCTGAACTGCCCCCTCGAGAGGTTGGCCAAAAAATTTAAGTTTGAGATCAAGCTCACGACACCAATTTGGAAAATTTAACCGTACAAAAAATAAAAACCACCTACACCATTGCAAAGATCATGAAATTATACCTCATTTTTTTTTATAAAAAAAAGAACTAAAAAACACTTCCATATGACCAAGATATGGTTGTTTGAAGATAGGGTTAAAAAAGTCTTGATTACAAGTCAATAGCGAAGTTTTTATGATTTCAGAGCATATGCATCATTTTTCTTGCATTTTCTAGGTCAGGAAGCTTGCCCTTGACATCAAGACTCTTGCCCTCACTTTAAACCCTCACCTTTGACCTAAAACCTTGCATTTGTTTCATGTAGTTGCTCTAAAACCTTGCATTTGATTTTAGCATTTTCTCTAAACCTGTGCACTTGCTCTAGATCCTTGCATTTGATTTTAGCATTTACTCTAAACCTATGCACTTGACTTAAACTCTTTCATTTGCAAGTAGCATTTGCTTTGAACCTATGCACTTGCTCTGAATCTTTGCATTTGCTAAATATTGGTATATTTTGCTTATTTTTTCTCACTTTTACCTGTTTGCAACCCTAATTCTCATTTTTCATCATTTTTGTGTCTTTTTGCACGTTCAGAGTGAAACCCTAACATCACAAGTTAAAATGATTGCAGGTGGTCATTCTGTTAGATAGCCAGATCCAGATGGTGGTCTGCAACCTCGTCTATATAGTGTTTCCCTTTTTATTGGGCAGTGCACTTGATCTTTATTATGTTGTTGTTTAGAGATATATTGCAGGCATGATTTTTGTATATATATTCATCGGCCCAGTTGATGCCTCGTTTATATTTTATGATTTTGTATTATCCTATCACACTTTGTTTCACTGGTGATGATGTACTATGACATTTTCCTTTTTTGATGATGATATATATATGATATACCTTCTTCGATTCGGCATCATTGTGTCATGTGATGATTATGGATGACGATGTATGATGATGTATGTTTATATATGTTTTTTGTACTTTTCTGATATATGCATATGATGTGGATGGATGAATCATACTTTGTTTCATATGATGTTTTATTATGGATGATCGACATATCGTTTTGATATATGATGTTTAGGATGGATGATATATGATGGATGTATGCCCCATACATGACACATGATGTTTTTATTGGTTTATTATCATCATGATATCTATTGATGACATTGTGGATGTAGGATGGATATGGTACTAATGATATTGCTATACAAGATGGATGTTAGTTAGAAGAAATATTTGATGATGGATAGAAATTTGATGTTGTTAGTACTTGACGATGGTGCTTTCGCTTGCTTGGAGACTTCGTAGTTTTTGAACAATCCTATTTGATGTAGCAAACAAATACGATGCACCGGGTATTAATGACCAAGGTGACAGTTGTATCCATAGCATGGACTTTGACTCTATAAACAAAGAGTGTTCTTGTTCATACTAGACATACAAAAACTTTGTTTAAAGTATATAGTTGGGTTGTGTTAAAACTTTTTAGACCATTTACACAGAGAGGTATGGAACACCTAACATGCAAGTACTACACAAATTTTGGACCATTTACACAGAGAGGTATGAAATACCTAACATGCAAATGCTACATGAATTTCAGACCATTTACATAGAGAGGTATGAAATACCTAAGATGCAATTGCTACACGATTGTTTCAACATAACTTCCATACACTCAATAAAGCAAGTATTCACCATGGTAGTTTTACAAAAATATCTTACAAACAACAAACTGAAATGACACTCAATTGCCCCCATTCCTTCTTCTCTAAATCCTTATGAACATCCTTGAGAGATCCTGGGAATGAGTCAATAAAATAAATCATAAAAGATAAGACTATAAAAGATAAAAACAAAGTTGTAACTTATCACTTGCCATATCTATTTGGGGTAGGCTATTATCTGATGTTGATCATGTCTATCGTTGGAACATATCCATTAAGGAATATCTCAGGATGTTGTTGGGACTTGTCAAAAAGATAGGTAGTTGATACTTTGGCATTGTTTCCGTCTGTTTATAGTTAGAGCTTTTGTGATTGTTTGCTTGAAAGTTCTAGTTGTTGATGTTTGCTTTGCTTTGTTTTCTTGTTTTGTCAAAGGATGATTGCGACGATTTATTTATTATGGATGATGTTTTATTGAGGCTTTTGATGATAAGATGGGTCTTCTTTTTTATTTTTTCAGTTTTATGATGCTATTTTTGTTGTTTTCAGGGGACTAACCTATGGCCTCAGTGGCTCATTAAAGATAAGCCCTTCCTACATTGTACATGCAGAGGCTCGTAGTTCGCTTCGTTTTTTGAATGTTTTTGATATTTTTTGTTTTGTGTTTTTTTTATTGTTTTTGGATTTTGAATTTTTTACTAAGTTGAAATAAATCATGATAGAAATCTAAGGGGACTGACCTAGGGTCTTGGGGGCTGTTAAGTCTTGCCTATGTTGTACACCTAGAGACCACGTAGTTCGATCGTTTGACTCAAAAAGCATAAATTATTTTTGGATAAACAACATTGATAATCTGGATTGATATTCCACTTATGTGTCTAAAGGATATGTTGCGGGAAATATACTTGAACTAGTTGTGAGGTTCAAGCAAATGTTGATATCCTAGACTGTTTGAGTGATTTTTTTATGTTTTTCAAATGTTTTTGACTTTTGTTGTTTTCTATATATTTTTTATTTTTGTTGTTTTGACCATGATAGGATGTTTGAAGATCTAATCCATGACCAGATTCAGGAAGTTGCCCCCAGTTGTAGATAAAACTATTTTCGTTAATCAGTGACAAGCCTTGGTTGGATACATGTTTTATTATGAAATGGATGGGTGGATGTTGTGGATGGTACTGATATATAATGATGCAACTTTTATTCAAACATAGTGGATGTTTGCTAGGTTTTCACTGCGGTGCCTATTCTAGGAGCGCCACAAAGTGGTTTTCACTCAAAGAACATTTTGTTTAGATCTTTACTATTTTTCTTGCTTTTTTTTTGTATTTTATCTTTTTTCTATTTTTTGGTATTTTTTACCCTCTTGCATAGGGTGCATGATATTGAAATTTTGGATTGATATTTCACTTTGTTTTTCTAAAGGATATGTTGCGGAAAAGCTTACTTGAACTAGCTGTAGGGTTCAAGCAACTGTTGATATCTTAGAATTTTTGAGTGAAGGAATATCCATGTTGTTGGTATCTTTGAAGGTTACCTTAGTAGTGTGTTGGTGGTACACCTTGTTGTTGGGCTAATGTTTTGAAGGTTACCCTGCTAGTGCGTTGGTGGTATGCCTTGTTTTTGGGATGAACTATTTCAAATGTTACCTTGGTAGTGCATTGGTGGTATACCTTATTCTTGGATTTTTACCCTTTTTCTTGGGGTGTAAGATATTGACAACTTGGATTGATATTTCACTGTGTTTTTCTAGAGGATATGTTGTGGAAAAGCTTACCTGAACTAGCTGTGAGGTTCAAGAAATTGTTGATATCTTAGAATTTTTGAGTGAAGGAATAATCCATGTTGTTGGTATCTTTGAAGGTTACCTTGGAAGTGCATTGGTGGTACACCTTGTTGTTGGGATTATGTTTTTGGTGGTATACCTTGTTGTTGGGATGGACTATTTCGAAGGTTACCCTAGTAGTGCGTTGGTGGGATACCTTGTTGGTGGGATGAACTATTTCGAAGGTTACCCTAGTAGTGCATTGGTAGTATACCTTGTTGGTGGGATGAACTAGGAAGGGTACCATGTGGCACACCTTGTTGTTTGGATAATGCCTAGATCACAACATGAGCTAGAAGACATAAATCAAGATTTGTTTTAAAGCAAGATGTAAGTACTTGCCCCCAATGTCTAGCAATGTAGGTGATGGATTATCTTGTGATAGGATAACATGTTTGGATAGAGTACGCCCCTTTAGACAATTCCTCATGGCTCAAATAATGCTAGATAGGATAGGGTCAATGATAGTGACCCATGTCAAGATGTTTTCCATAAGCAAGTGTAAAGTGTGCACCAAACATATTTCAAGATCAAGATGTATTGGATTTGAATAAAAATGGATTGATTTATTATGGATAGGCTGAGATGCTTCCACCTGAAATGGTGCACATAGATGCTCGATTCTACACATGATGCCTATTTACCAGGTTTTCATCATGGTGCTTGTCTAAAGTTCCACCATAGTGGTTTTCACTGGAGGATGATTTTTCTCTTGACTATTTTTTTTTAATTGATTTTTGATGTCACACAAGATGCCTGTTTGCCAGGTTTTCATCATGGTGACATTTTTTTTCTCATGTTGAACCACCTAGTGGTGCTGATGTAGACACTACTGGTGTTGATATGGTTGTTTTTTTCATGACGTGCCAATGATATCCTACTTGGAGGAGTTGATTTGCTAGGATACAAGCGCTTGAATGTAACCCCTGATAATTCTTATCTTCCTTGTTGATACCGGAGTTAACTTTACCTTGATGCGCACATCGTGATAGAGTTCCCTTAGAATCCTTATGATAAAGAGTTGCTACCAAAACATGCTTAATGTGAGATTTTGATATCTTGGATGGAAAAATGCATCAAGGGATATGATAATCAAATGGATTGGTTGATAGTTTGGAACCTTTGACTCTCCAAACTTGGGATGATGAGCAATGATGGGTGGATATGAAGATTCAATTAGGACCGTCTTGATATACCTTGTAGGTTGCTCTTAAAGCTTTATTTTGCATTGATGAACTTTTTTGATAGATGAACTTCACTTTTTGATTTTTCCCCATAGTTTCTTTGACTGATTGAGTTTGATAGGGGTGATTTTCTTTTATCTCCATTTAAGTTTTTCTTGTCCATTTTTTTTGTTGATTCTTTTGCTTCAATGACTTATTTTGTTCTTGGATATATCTTTTTCTCTCGTTGTTGGTCCCAATCATAGGGTTGAAATATGTGTGGATGATGATTCATGATATGGATAGTTGTAGTGTTGGTAGCAATTTCATCAATAGGACTCTTTGTACTCTATATGTTGATGCTTGCATTAGATAAAGTTTCCCCCAGTATTATAGAGGTATCACTGATATGTTTAGGTCCCTTAATTTTTGAATAACCAAGACCTTGATGCTTAGCATTGCCAATAATATGTAGTGGTTCTAGGATACCCTATTCATGTAGGCCTAATCCTTTGTCTTGATAATGAATCCGTTGAAAAAATTTATTTGCAATAGGATATGTCTTACCTTGGAAACAAGGTGATAATCTTTCTTTGCACTGTTGTGGATCTTCAAATGTGATAACCTCTTTACTGATAGGATCCTTTATATGTGGGATAACTTCTTGATTGATATCTTTGGATTGATTCTGTGAAATATCATATTTTGATTGTTCTTCAAAATATATTGGTGCTTCATTGACTTTTGCATACCCAATGCTTTGTTGCTCAAGATTGTCCATTATCTTTGTTGATTTTAAGATACTGTGCTCCATATTTTCATGCTCGATGTCTTCAATCTTCCTAGAGGATGTTTCTAACTTCAATGCTTCTTCTTGATCAATTTTTGATAGGTCTATAGATTTTGCTATATCTTGATCATGTGTATAGATGTGAAGAGTATGTGACTCGTGTTCCTTGGTAATGATATCAAGAGTATGACACTCTTGTTTTGGATGAAGATCATCTACATGTCCATTAGAAGTAAGCATCTCATGGGTAGATGTATGTGTGCTTGGTGCATGGATTTGTTCTTTTTTTTGGAAAACCTTGGATGTCTTGGAAGATATTTTCCAAGTCATTGTAGTATTTTGATGGTAGGGATTCTTGATCTTGACTTTGTGTGGTATTATCTTTGATATGCTTTGGATCGTGCTCTTGACATGGATCAATTTCAAATAAAGGATTTCTTGTAAGGGATCCTTGGATTTTCTCAAAATGTGGGCATATGGGTGATAGCTCTTGGCTTAGATTTTTTGTATTTAGCATAAGTGTTGGATTAAGAGTCTCTTGACCATCAGTATGTACGGCCATGAGATTGGATGATGTCAATATATTTTGGATTGGATCATTGCTAGACTTGGTGATTGAGTTTGATCGTGCTTGGGATTAAATTCTTGGTGTATGTCCTCTTGCTCACTAGATGATGTAGATACATTGTCAATGTGATAAGTGATAGATAGCTCTTGATCGTTGTTTTTAACTTTTGAGGTTGATACATTGCCATTGTTGTCATCAGTGCTTGAGCCTTGAACGTCATTTTCAATAGCTATTTCTCCTTGATCAATAAGGTCTTGGATGAGATTTTTGAGTGTAACACATTATGATGTATCATGACCTTTGATTTTGTGGAACTCACATCGTTCATACAATCTATACCTAGGGGGTTTAAAGTTTGGTTCAATATAAGTTGGACTATCGTTGATTTTGATAAATTCCAGTTGTACTAGTTTGTGCATGATTACCTCTAAAGTTTCTCCCAAACGGGTGAATTTCCTTATTGTTTGGTAATTTTTCCTCTATGGCTTTTCTTGATTGTTTTGCTCTTGATTTTGTGGAACTCCTTGATACTATGTTTGAGTTATATGTTGATATTGCACTTGGGGTACACCTTGGTGTTGTGAAACTTCTTGATATTGTGATTGAGGTACATTTTGATATTGCACTTGAGGTATACCTTGGTGTTGTAGAACTCCTTGATACTATGGATATTGGAAGTGTTGTTGATGTGGATATTAAGGTTTTTGTGGAATGATGCTTGTTTTTTGTGGATAGGTAATGTTCCAACGTTGTGCATGGCATTGGTGATACGTCGGATTTCAATTTCGTTTAAGTTCCTCAAGATCTCTCTCAATTTTATGTAGGACAATTTGATTTTCTGGACTTATTCCTTGATGATTATTTTGAAACCCTTGATGTTGTTTCCCTACTTGATGTTGTGACCCTTGGTAAGAGTGATTTGGGTAATAGATCGACATGTTTTGGGGATGTTTTTATACTCAATGCCCTATCATAAGGTCACTTAGTTTATATCCTCATTGGTCCCTTTCGTCATTCATAGTGTCTGATGGTGGGATGTTGGTGTTGTTCTTGTTTGCTTCCATGTTTCTCTTGTGTTGTGATCTTGTAGTTGTCATAAACAACTGCCAAGCTCTTGTGACTGTTTTCTTGACTCCTATTCTTTGGAAAAGATTTATCCTATTGGTGTAAAGAGGAGATAGAAAAAGTCTAGTTGATTGGATCTAAGGGTGGTCCCCTCCTTGAAAAGTGTGCATAGAAATGGTATAGTGTATTTTCACAGATGCGATATCTTCTCTGGATATACCCTTTGGCCACCCTTTTTGTAGGGCGATTCTTTGAGAGCGAGAGTATAGACTTTTGCTTAAGGTTTTTTTTCTTGCCAGTCCTAAGGATCTTTTGCTTGCCAAAAAGCATGAGGGATGTATGTCTATTTCCATGTAGGTGGTGGTAACATAGGTCTTTCAATTGCTATGTTTGCTTTCTCTTCCTCTTCATCTAAGATGATTGATGCGGTGAGAAATTGGCGGGGTGTTTCGTTCTTCTCAAATATGAAGGCTCTCAAACTGCTTATGATGTTAGTTTGTTCACCTTCAATGTATGTGAGACTAGGTTGAATGATCAATGCCACAAGGTTTGATTGTTGAACTAGAGCAATTGGTCGCTAGATGGTCATAAGGTGTAATGGTGTTTTGAGATGGTTGCTATGAAGCTCAAGACCCTAAGGTTTGGGTATTGTTTTGGAATGGTGCTACTTTTTTGAAATCAAAATGTTGAAAAACTAGGGTCGATATTTGACTTCCTTTTCTAGAGGATATGTTGTGGGAAAGCTTACTTGAACTATCTATGAGTTCCAAGTAACTGTTGATATCATAGACATTTGAGTGAAGGAATGATCCCAATGGTTTGTTTGATTTTGATTTCTAACAAGTAGGATGGAAATAATGGATGAGGGACCATGTGAATTATCTGGTTTTCCAATCATTTCATTCTAACAATGATCCTATAAAAAAAATTGGTTTGTTTTCCCCAAGTAGTAGTAGGATGAAGCAATATTGCTGGTTTCCGAGAAAAATGCACAAGACTATGAGAAAAAGTGGCCAGATTTATCAAGTGTGGCAAAAAATGTGTCAAGTGCTCAGGTTTCGAAAAAGCAAGCGTGAGCTGGAATGGCAAGTGCAATTGTTTATGTGTTTTTGTCAAATACAATGTTTTCTTAAGTAAAAGTGAGCATCTTTTAGAAAATTCAAGGATCTTAGTAGCAAGTGTGCTAGTTTCTCAGAAGAAAATGCAAGAGAATAAAAGCAAGTGTGCGGTTCCCGCAACAAGTGCTTAGTTTCTATCAAATGCAACTGATTTTCATTAGTAGCTTTTTTGTGACAGAGAGTAAATGCAATGATATTTTGGCTACTGCTCAAAAACTGTGACAATTGCACTAAAATTTTGTGCAAATGCAATAAATTTTTTGGCAACTACTTAAAAAATGTGATAACTTGCACTGGAATTTTGTGCCAATGTGGTTTCTATGTGTTTTGTTTCCAGTTTTGAACAATTTTTTCTTGGATTTTTGCAAGTTTAAATTTGGTTCTTCTCTCAACTTCTCTATGTTTGGAGTATGGAAAGTGATAGAACAATACTTAGACTGACTCAAAAATCATCGACTTGTGTGACCTTCATGTCTATAGCTCAAGTTGTGAAATAATGACACCCAAGCCATAGTTCTGAAATGTTTACTTTGATCAATGCAACCTGAAATAAAAGTCAGAATATTCAAAAACCTTTAAGTAAAAATCCTTTCAAGGAATGAAAACATAGGTCTTCTTTCACAAGTATACACTAAGTCAAAGGGTTTGTGATTCAATCGTCATGTTCAGTGTTTGTTTGGATGTGTTCTTTCTCTTTAAATCAAGCACAAAATTTTGATGTCAAGATTGTTTTGAATGTAATTGGAAAGTTTAACATAAACAAGCATTTACAACCCTAGTAGATAGAAACCATTCTTTTAGGTAGGCTTGCCTCATGCCCTGAAGGGATGATTTTACATGCAACTTATGGTGTGGGCCTATAGTCAGAAATGGCAAGTAACTTCTTGAAAGTAATTTATGATGCACCACTTTCAAAGAACATTTTTGGATAATAGGATGGCCTCTAAAATAATTTGGCTCTTAGTAATGTTTTGGGGATATTATTTTTAGGCCCCTATACATGCAACATTTTCTTCAATTAATAACCTCCCAACCCTTACAAGTTTGTATGCATCAAAAGGACTCTGAGGTAGAATACATCAGCATAGGCCAGTAGCACCTGGGGGATGATGAACTTTCCTCACACCCAAAAAAGATTTATATAGTAGTCCAGAATGAAAGTACCGCTTGGGTTGCCTATGGGTTCTCCAGTGCAGGATGTTTCTCAATAGGCAGACCCTCTAAAAATGTATGCTTGAAAAGAAAGGTGTGAAGCTCATGATTTTTTCTCTCACCCAAGATCGCCAAAAGGTGTGAGGGGAGAAGACAACCATCTAGCTTGCCAAACACTGAATGCACAACAAACACTTCATAGAAATTTGATTCTTTTTAAACACCTCGAGCGATGTTATCCCCAAAAATATGTGAATGAAATAAACAACTTTTTCTTTTTAATTGCACCAATATGAAGTATTATGGATATCAATCAGTTAAGATAGCAAAGGTGCGAAACATAAAGAATATTATGTTCATTTTTAAGCCCAAATCTGAGTGTTTCTAAGAAATTAGTCCTAGTTCTAACTTGGTCAACAAAAGTAAAACAAGCGTGCATCAACAAAATGAAAATCGTTTTGTGTTCTTTTTATGCACCAAAACCAAATTTCCTAATTATGAAAACTTGGAAGGAGTTCATTTTTAAGCACCTTAATTGAAATGTTTTGTTCTTTTTATGCACCAAAATTGACAATTCCTAACTTAGAAAAATTTGAAATGGTTAATTTTTAAGAGCACCAATTGAAAGTTTCATTTGTGTTGTTCTTTTTAAAGCACCAAATAAGAGTTCCTAATTCAAAAAATCTTGAAATGGTTCAATTTTTATAACACCAAAACGAAGTGTGTGTTTGTCTTGTTCTTTTTAAAGCACCAAAATTAAGCATTCCTATTTTAAGAAAGCTTGGAATTGGTTCAATTTTGATAACACCAAAACAAAGTGTGTGTTTGTCTTGTTCTTTTTAAAGCACCAAAATTAAGCATTCCTATTTTAAGAAAGCTTGGAATTGGTTCAATTTTAATAACACCAAAACAAAGTGTGTGTTTTTCTTGTTCTTTTTAAAGCACCAAAATTAAGCATTCCTATTTTAAGAAAGCTTGGAATTGGTTCAATTTTAATAACACCAAAACAAAGTGCGTGTTTGTCTTGTTCTTTTTAAAGCACCAAAATTAAACATTCCTATTTTAAGAAAGCTTGGAATTGGTTCAATTTTAATAACACCAAAACAAAGTGCGTGTTTGTCTTGTTCTTTTTAAAGCACCAAAATTAAACATTCCTAACTTAATAAAAAAAATGTAACTTGTAGATCTGGAGTTCTTCGACCATTCGTCTTCCCTACAGAAAACAAGTCAATGTCTTTCAAATCCTGCATACAAATTTGTTAGCACCTGTTACACATTCAAAAACAGGCCCACGTTAGCAAAAAATCAATTACAATAGTGTAGATTTCGTGCACTAGTCTGTAGAGCAAGTGCTCAGAAATCATAGTCAAATGCATAATCAAATGCTCAAATTTTAGAGAAAGTGCACCCATGTCATAAGTCAAATGCAAGGAAATAAAAGCAAGTGTGTAGAAACACTGTCAACTGTGCAATTCTCGAGGCAAATGCTTAGTTTTCAGAGTCAAGTGTGTGGGTTTCTTGATAGGCAATTGCAAAATTTTCTATGGAGTGCATGAAAACTTCTTCAAATGAGATTCCAGGACCTGCAACTTCAAAAATGGCTCATAGAAATGTTAGTGTATGGGACAAGGGTCCCACCGAGCGTGCCAGAATGTGCAAGGGGAAAAACCATAGATGCAAACAAGATTAAATGTGATTGAAATTAGGATCTAAGCTAAGATCAAACACATAAATATAAGATCTAATCCTACACATATGAAATGAAACTAAGCTATTGAAAACACATTAGGAAATCTATGATTACCAAATTGAATGTAAATGAAAGCAGAGTGTTACCATCTTGTATCGAAGTGTATTTTCCTAATGTTAGATTGTTCTTATCACCCGAAGCCTCCATACTTCATGTGCAAAGCTTTGATGAATAATGTGTGTTGGTTGATCAAAGAAAGGTTGAAGCTCTATCAATGGTGATCTCAACAGTACTTCGTTGCATAAGGTATGTTGATTCTTCGATCCTTTTTTTTGTGAGGAAAGAGGTTTGTTAAATAGAAAATGAGATTTGAAATGGACGACCAGGATTCAACAATGTTGGATCAAGATCAACAGTCGAAAGGTGTTGAGAGGATTTAGACATGAGAAGATTTTCCAAAGTAGACTGCACAATTTGTGTGATTGAGGAATAGATTGGCTAGTCAGGAATTAGATTGATTACTCAGGATTTAGATTGATTAGTCAGGATTTAGGTGGCGTAGTTAGCAAATAGATTGATTAGTTAACAAATTAGATTGCTTAGTCAACAATCATAATTTGCTCGAAGAAAGTGGGTGAGAAATATGAATTAATTGATTTAATTAATTAATTCCTTTTTGGAGTTGAACGTGCAAATCAAGTTTGACTTTTGCAAACAAAGTTGCATTAGTTTGATTTGATTTTTGATAAATGATTTGAATAGTTTGATTTAATTATTCAAATTTTGGAGGGAAAGTGTCGTAATTAAATTATTATGATTTAATAATTGAATAAGGTGATTTAGCGACGTAATTAAATAATTGGTGTTATTTAATCAATCGAGATGAAATAAAGTGGAATTAGGACTTCATTAAATAAATGTAATTTATTTAATTGGTCGAAATGATAGAAACATGAATTAATCAAATAATGTCATTTTGTTTAATTAATAGGGTATGTGCAAGATCATGATGGGCCAAAAAGTGGCAATGTGGAAAAAATTACGTTTTTCATCGACCCAAAAACGTGAAAACACTGAGTTGACTTTTTTGTGGCTTGGGTGTCAGTACATTGCTCCAAAGCAATGCCCAAACCAAGATTTACATATCGGATATCCAATCCAAATTGGATATCCGATTTGAGGTAAATATATATATATATATATATATATATATTTATATTTCGAGCTGTTAAAATCATTTCACACTTGCACAAGCCACGAGTGCACAATGAGGAGGTTTTTCACATAAGAGATATATGATTTAGCCAATATCTATTTTGAAAGGTTAGATTTTGGATTTTTCTTTGCTTTAATCGAATTTTGAATTAGATTTGTATAATTTTAGTTA
>VDFB02325537.1:0-11729 GCA_007258455.2 Sequoia sempervirens
TGGATCTATGCTAGCACAGATGTGACTCCACCAACAAATGATCTTGTTGCCTTAGATTCACATGAAGTCAAAGAGGCCAAGGCTCAGAGGATTATCCTAGATGGAGTAAGAGATCATTTAATTCCTCATTTATCGGGGAAAGACACCGCCAAGGAGATGTGGGATACACTCACAAAACTTTATCAAAGCGACTATCAGAGTCGTAAGATGATGCTCAAGGACAAATTGCATAATACCAAGATGTCCAAAGGCGAGAGTGTGACCTCTTACTTGTCCAAGCTGACACAGGTCAGGGATGAGCTTGCTGCTGTTGGAGAGACGATTAAAGAAGATGAGTTGGTGCGTATAGCCTTGAATGGCTTTTCAAAGCACTAGGAAGTGTTTGTCAAGTGTGTTGTCGGTAGAGATCGGCTACCTGATTGGGCAAGACTTTGGGATGATTTTGTTCAAGAGGAGATCCGTGAAGGTGCTCATCGAGGAGATCAGACAAAGAAGGTTCAAGATGAAGAAAATCTTGCTCTTGCAAGCAAGGGTAAGAAGAAGTCCAATAAAGAGCAATCGGAAGGTTCTTCTTCCAAGAGTGGGAAGAAGAAAGATCTAAGCAAGATTAAATATTTTTGCTGCCATCAGATGGGTCACTATGCTAGTCAATGTCCGAATAAGAAAAATAAGGACAAGCAGAAGAAGCAATTTGCTGCTACAGCAGAGGTGAACGAGTTTGCATCACGATTTGAAAATGAGTTTTCGCTCATTGCCTGTCTCTCAAGTTCAATTGCCAACAGGGTATGGTATATTGACAGTGGGGCTTCTCGCCACATGATGGGAGTCAAAGAATGTTTCACCAAGTTGGAGGAGAAGAAGCTGGATTTCTATATTGAGCTTGGAGACAATGCCAAGTACCATGCAACTGGTATTGGCACCGTCAAGTTTTAGAGGGAGTCTAGAAAACCTTTGTTGGTGGAGGATGTGTTGTATGTCCTTGGCATGACAAAGAATTTAATCTTAGTTTCTGCTTTGGAAGACAAGGGTTACATCATGACCTTTGAGAGGGGAAAAGTCTATATTTGTCCCAAAGATTCCAAGGTTGCAAAAGTGATTGGATTCAGGCATGGTAGCTTGTTTTGGTTATAGTTTGAGCCAACAAATGTGTTGGTTAGTAGCTGTAAAGGGATAGGAGAATTGTGGCATAGGAGGATGGCTCACCTTCACCATGGAGCACTTAATATTCTTATGGAAATAGTGACGGGGCTTCCTGAGGTGAAGACAAAAAAGCATGAGGTGTGTAAGGGTTGTGCTCTTTGGAAATATGCCAAGACCAGTTTTCCAAGCAATGACACTAGATCCGAAGGGATTTTGGATATTGTACATTCAGATGTGTGTGGACCCATGTCAACAACATCCTTGAATGGATATGAGTATTATGTTACCTTCATTGATGATTTCTCTAGGAAGACATGGATATATTTCATGAAGAATAAAGATGAGGTCTTCAGTAGGTTCAAAGAGTTTAAGGCTTTCATGGAGAACCAAACTGGGAAGAAGATCAAGATACAAGGTCTGATAATGTAAGAGAGTATACCTTGAATAGCTTCAAAGATTTTGTGCTCGTGAAGGTATCAAGAAAGAGTTGACAGTTCCGTACAACCCTCAGAAAAATGGGGTTGTTGAACGAAAGAATAGAGCTATCGTTGGAGCAGCCAAGGCCATGCTTCATGATCAGGATCTGCCTTGGTTCTTATGGGTAAAAGCTTGAAACATAACTGCTTATTTGTAGAATAGGAGCCCTCACAAAGTGTTGGGAAAATTGACTCCAGAAGAGGCGTTCACTGGTAAGAAACTAGATTTGGGGCACATTCGCATCTTTGGATGCCTTATGTATTGTCACATTCTTGTTGAGAAGAGAACCAAGTTGGAACCTACTGCAGAGAAGGGTATCCTTGTTGGGTACAATGAAACTTCTAAGGCTTATCGGGTTTACATTCCTACTCTTAGGAAAATAGTGGTTCACAGAGATGTGAAGTTCAAGGAAGAAAGGGCTCTTCAAAAGTCAAGCAACTTGATGAATGAGGAGGAACACTCACCCTTAGTTGAGGTAGCACAAATTCCCCAAACTTCAGTCATGCAAGCTGGAGAGAAGAACAAGCAAGATGATCAAATAGAGGAACAAATAATTCCTCAGCCTCAGATTCCTATTAGTGAAAAGAGGAGAAACATGGCAATGAGTAGACACTCTAAAGAGGCTCAAGAATATGTAGGTGATCCTTAAGATTCAAATTTACACGAAGGGCTCCCGTGAGGTTATTCAGATTATGTGGCACTTATGAGTGAATAAATTGATGTAGAGCCTTCTAGGCTTTCTCAGAGGCATCCAAGCACCAAGTGTGGAGAGATGCCATGGTGGAAGACTATTCTTCCATCATGAAGAACAATGTAGGGGAGGTAGTACCAAGGCCAGAAGATAAGTCTGTGGTGGGCTTGAGATGGATGTATAATATTAAGCATGTTGCAGATGGTAGTGTGGAAAAGTTCAAAGCTTAGTTTGTGGCTAAGGGGTTTTCTCAGAAGGAGGGAGTCAACTATGATGAGACTTTCACTCTAGTAGCCAGGTACTCATCCATAAGAGCTATCCTTTCTATAGCAACACAGATGGGTTGGAGGATTCATCAGATGGATGTAAAGATGGCCTTCCTCAATGGGGTGATTGAGGAAGAGATTTACATAGAGCAACCAGAAGGATTTGAAGCACATGAGAGGGATTCTCATGTATGCAAGTTGAAAAGAGCACTGTATGGACTCAAGCAGGCTCCTAGGGCATGGTATTCATGTATTGACAGTTACTTGCAGAGTGTGGGCTTCATCAAGAGTGAGGTGGATCCGAACCTGTACTATGTTCAGGTGAAGGAAGAACTCATATTATTGCTATATGTTGATGACTCATTTCTCACAGGTTAGAGGAGTCTATAGCACATCCAAAGGATCTCTGTGATAGTTTGAGATGAAGGACTTGGGGTTGATGCACTATTTTTTAGGATTGGAGTTGTGGCAGAAAGAGGGAGAGATCTTCCTTGGACAAGGAAAGTACTTAATTGATATCTTGAAGCAATTCAGGATGGAAAATTGTAAGCCTATGTCAATGCCACTTGTGACCAATTGGAAGATGATTGATGCTTCCAGATCAGAGGCAGTGGACCCGACTTTATACAGACAGTTGATAGGCTCTCTTATGTATCTGGTCAACACCAGGCCAGACATTTGTTTTGCAGTGAACTCACTCAGTCAGTTTATGGTGGAACCTAAACGTGTGCATTGGATAGCTATGAAGCATGTTTTGAGATATCTCCGAGGCACAGTTGATTATGGGATGAAGTATGTTCAACAGGATGGAGTGAAGCTCAAGGGGTTTACTGATGCAGATTGGGCAAGCAGGACAGCTGATCGAAAGAGCACTTCAAGGTACAGTTTCAGTTTGGGATCATGAGCAGTCTCTTGGTACGCAGAAATCGTATCGGGCTATGCTAAGTTCCTCACAGAGGCCAAGTATATGGCAGCCAGTATGGCTACATGTGAGGCTATCTGGCTTTGGAAACTTCTAGCTGGGCTCTTTAATCAGGAGCTGGATCCTACAGTCATTTACTGTGATAATCAGAGTTGCATCAAACTCTTTGAGAATCCAGTGTTTCATGACAAGTCAAAGTACATTGAGATCAAGTACCACTTCATCAGAGATTGTGTGGAGAAGGGGATAGTGAAGCTCATTTACATTCCTACGGACGAACAAATTGCAGATATCCTGACGAAGGCCTTGATGAAGAGCAAGTTTGAATTCTTTAGTGACAAGTTGGGTGTGGTGCAGAATACCTTTCTCGCTAAGAGGGAGTGTTGATTTTTGTAGCTCGAAAGGTGGGATGTGGAGTTTTTTTAAAGCAACTCGAGTTGGATATGCTTTAAATCACTTTAAAGTAACTCGAGTTAGATATGCTTTAAAGCAATTCGAGTTGGATTTTCAACAACAGTAGTTTTTTTAATTCTTTAATAGAATGTTTCTAATTTTGTGAGGATAAGATAAATCTAATAATGATTTTTATGTAATTAGATTTCAAAGAAAGCAAGGAAAGATTCTTTTCTTTGCATGCTAAGCAAAGTAGCTAGGCTCTATAAATGTAAGATTGTTGTAGCAAACTCATTGTATTTTTGAAAGAAAAGTTTGTTGTTAGGTTAAATAGAAAATCCAACATTTCCAAGTTTTTCCCCGCATTGGGATTTCCTAGGTATATCTGTGTTATTATCTTTTTGTGATTGGCTTATTGTTATTTTTTCTTCCGCTGTTATTAGTTGTTAATTAACCCAGTTGTATTAATTGTTATAAATCAGATTTCTTTCTATGAATTTATTGTGCAATTAATCTATTGTTGGGTTATAGAAATTAACAGCTGTGACCAGATTCCCCAGAAGCGAGGGCACAACTGTATTCCTGCATTTGTCACTAACTCAATTATTGTGTGTTCATTTTATTTAGTGCATTACGTGCCACAGTGAGATCTTATTGTCTGCTTTTTCTTTAAATGGATTACCAAAACTTTTCTTTTCTCTAGAGGTACAAAAAGGATAGGTCTGAGCATGCAACATGGCCTAAATTACAATAGAATGGGTAAAACTAAGTTCTGCTTTGCCTAAAAGTTAAAAAGTACTCATCAGTTCATCAAGAATGGCTATTATAGTACATGTTCAAGTGGTGAAGTAGTATAGTCTGAGCATCTCAGCAAAGTTCAAATCTTTCTCAAAGATTCAGATGAAGTTTTTCGGCTGTAATCTTCTCAACTTTGTTGAATCATTAAATGTGATCATAAATGTTGTTCAACATTCTTCAGTAAATACATATACAGAAGATGGTACTTATCGTACGCAGTGAAACAAAGATTTATTCTGTTTTTAGTTGTCCACCTACTTTCTTGGAAACCAACCAACCAATACCATTTTCACCAAATTTACTTTTGCAGATTTTTACAAACTTCAAAACAAACATCAATAATTGGTTGTTTGGACATTGATCTAGAACTCTATGTGTGATGATTGTAAAAGAAATAAAGAATAGATTAGTCAGGTAAATTCTAAAACCGTACATTGAAACAAATTCAAGCCTTACGAAAATCCACATCTTTTAAAGGAAAAATCTAAATGTGAAGTGGTGTTGCCCACTGTATTCTTCTGATGATGGTTTTATCGGTAAGATGGAATTGCAATGATGAATTTGTATCGATCGTCCCCCACACAATTTTACCTATAAATCTAAATTTAAATACATTTTAGTTATTTAAATCTAAAGAGTTAATTTAATCCACAACTTCAAGTTTGATATGTATTTGTATGCATATGTATCTTAGCATAATCAAATAATAGCCAATTAATTGATTGATTAACCTAGACAAAAAGATTAAATATAGATATGCATCTAGGTCTAATAAATATAAAACTAAAATAGAGATAAAAATCCCATACCTTAAATTTTGGAGAGAAATTATTATTATTAAATATTAATTATTTAAAAATTTAAATTTATTTAATTTTTCAATTGTAATTTTTTAAAAATAAATTTATTAAAAAATGGTATTCATTGAGAATTAATTTACTATGGATTCCCAATTGTAACTAAAATTATTAAAATTACATATTAATAAAAAAAGTTATTGATGATTAATTACTTAAAATTAAAATTAATGGATACATTGCAAATAATAAGATTCGTTCAACATGACCTATGGTTTTATTTTACATTTTCATAATCAATTTTCAACTAATAAATTTTGATGTGGAAATGAAAAGATAATCTTGCATGCATTACATGTGAGATAAGAACGGACAAGTGGACTATAACATGAGGTTTAAAATGCTTTACAATGCTCAAATTAAATGAAGACATATAAAATAATCTCTACGCCAAAATTAAGTGATTTATAATATGTTCAAGTTAGGTATTCAAATTGATATCTTTCAATGCACACATAGGTTGGCTTTAACTTTAATACATATGTATCCATATGCTTGATCTATCCATCTAATTATCCATAATAATATATAAATTGATTTTCCAACATCTCTCTTCTTTACGATCTACTACACCAATTTTATCCTAGGTAAAGTCCAAAATCATAAGGTTCATCTCCTACTATGAACTAACCTCACGTTATTTCATATTGACTTATTAACATGCTTTCCCTTTCTCCACTCAATCAAACAATTGCAAATATTACTGATTAATATGCAATAACTAAATATTATATTGAGAATTGATCATTTTATAGGAATAATATTATATTCGTTATACTTTTGTATTTTAACATGTCTATTATATTTGGTGACATTACAAAGTATTTGTGTATTTAATTAGCCTTCACTCTACAAATTCAAATGCATTTTAAATCAACAAGTAATAAACACAGAAAATATCCATCACTGTTCTGATGTCTCTGCACGACAATGCGCGGCGCATTTGGAGCAAGAAACAAATATTTTGACTCAATCTTTTCACTGAAAATCAAAGGTGGGACAAAGGGAATTTTGACTCGATCTTTGCACTAATTACTATCTCCATTAATTTGTCCGCCAGAGAAGAACATCCTGTCGTGGAAAATAATAGATTACAGTAGCTGGGCCAGAATCAATCAAAATTGCCATGCGTCTTACGGCATTGAACTGTAACCTTTGACCCACCCAAGTGGGCAATTAACGTGTGAGACTGTGTTGATTGATTTACATGCTGTTTATGTTTTTCTGCTTCTCTACAGTAAAGCGAAATCATGTTTTTCTGCTGTTGATGTTTTGATTGATTGAGTTACAATTGGAATCTCACCTTTTTTTTTTGAAATGATCTGTACAGTGAAATAATTAAAATATATAAAAATGTTTTTATAATATCTTTAGGTAAATATTTTTTCAATAACAAGGGTCTTTTTTCTTATGATAGTCAGTCAAGTCATAGAGGCAAAACAAGCCCTGACAAGGAGGCCACACCAAATTACCAAAAAAGAATTAGTGATACTTAAAAAATATAAATTGTTTTTGTTTTTAGATTTTTGAAATAGGTTTTATTTTTTTGGAAATTTAAATTGTACTAATTTTTGTTTGGTTGTAAAGTCCAATCATCATGACTCTTCTCAATTGCTCATTTGTTTGCATTCAATTTTCCTTAAATGATAGTGTGATATAATGGTTTTAATCTTTTTCTATAGGGTTTTATTCAATATTTTGATGGGTTATCCATTGCCTTCCTACATCATTTCCACATCAACATGGGTTTGGAAGTAACCATCAATGACTTAACTAAATGTCCCCATAAAAATAATAAGCCGACAAATGATTATGTTATACAAGTTGAAACTTTAAGTGAAAAATTGAAGTACCAATTTTAGGATGATAAACTTCAAATTGTGTTCCTTGAATGACTTCTTCTAATTGTGAAGAAGAATGTGCATTTGATTATTTGTCTATCTGTTAGAGAAAGTCCACTCACTTAAAAAAATATTGAGGTCAAAGTATTCAACTCTTGCACAATTGAGTATATGTCATTATCATCATCTCAGTCTTCTTACCCTTCTAAGTTTTGAAAGTACTAATTTTTCAAAGTGTAATGAGACAAGGGAAACATAAAAGAAATTTTATCAAGTGGCTAACACTTCCAATCCCCATCTTTCAAATAAAATACTCCTTAATGAAAACATAAGTTGTGAAAAGCATGGGATAATGTTCCTCAATTTTTATTGACTTTAAATTTGGTTACTCTTCTTACCATTTGTCTTTTGGATCTTACTAATGTTCTTCCAAGGAATTATAATAACAAGCACATTCAATCTTGAATGGGCACATTTTAAGCATAAAATATGTTTTTATATATAATGACATGATTCATATTGAGAGCATTGATTATCTAATATAAATTATATAGTTGCACCTCCAACAAAAATATTTAAATATATACAAATCCATTTTCTACCTATGCTAATAATAGAGAAGTCCATGATTTTGATGTTATGGAACATGATACCATATTAGATTATTATGATGATTCTAATGATACATCACATATGAATTCTTTTGTTGGAACTATACACTCTTAATATATACTTTCTTCCTCATATTCTATGCTTTTAATTACATTTTATGGTGAGGAAATCCCACACAAAAACTATTGTGGCCCACTATGCATACCTGGTCATCTTAGAGTGACTTTACCCACTTAGTTTCTCAATGATCTTACATGTCAATACAATATATATATCAAGGAGATTTTATTCAATAGTCATATCAAGCATGAATAATATACACATTCTAGGGTATCATTGAAGATGAATACTAGAATTTTAATCTAGATGCATCATTCTACATTTCACAACTAGGCACTAAAGACCACTAGTTTTATGTAATGTTATACCATCTTTTGATAGATTTGGTGTGTTACTTCAAATCTAATGGATTCAATAATCAAAATTAATTCATTCAATGTTGCATCAATGTATTAATTTTGTACATGAAGGAAAAATAATGAGAATTGAAATGGCACATTATAAGCCAGTATCATCTTCTAGTCACTTTTCATTAGACATATTTATATATATAATATATGAGCAATATTATTGTGTACATCATTTAAAAAAAACTAACTTATATGAGAAATAGATAACAAAAACATACTGGGCAAAGAGGCTTATCCTCCAAAACTTACAGAGCCTCATATTGTGCATCCTATGATAGCTAAAAAAAAAGGGTATTGAAATTGAAGGTATTACTAATTCCCACAAATATCAACAAATTATAATGGGAATAAAGATAAATTATAGTACAAAAGGTCAAGAAAGAGTGCCTAAAGTGTCTCTAAAATCACAAGGGTGTTGAAATTGAAAATATTACTATGCCCACAAATACCCACAAAGGATAAAGGGATTAAATACAATGTCTAGTAGAATAGGTCAAGAGAGTCCATGCTTAAAGCATCTTTAAAAAAAATCATAAAATTTATACAAGATACTAAGTGACGAAGTAAAAAATAAAACTAAGAACTAATTTGGTTGTGAAATGAATATGTACTATGAATAATTCTATTAGGGCATATACATGTCATAATGTATGTCTCCTTAGTCTAGACACAATATCTTTAATGTCTCCACTATCTAATAGCATTGTGTTTTTACTAGGTCTAGTATAATGGACAAGTTCATGAAAATGGGTGATAAAAATTGGGTAAAAATTTGTTGATTTATCCTTGAAATTGAAAAACCATGAGTTTTATGACTAAGTCAAGATGCATTCACTCAAAATTTTATGATGAGATAACAACAATTTTTTTAGTTCCTCAAATTTTGTTTCTAAAGTACTAACACTTTTTTAAATTATTTATGATTAAGAGGGTCAAATGCTAAGTTTACAAAAAACTAGTCTTATTTTTATTACTAAAATATAACATAGTGTGAAGCATTCACCCTACCCACCCCACATATAATTTTTTTATTAAGTATCTTTTAAAAAGAATTGGTGGAAAGATAGATAAAAGTGAATACTATAAGTTAAGTAATGTTCTAAATATTTTTATGGTTTTATTTTTACTTTTTTGAAGTGCATGTTGTGGACACCTAAAAAATTTCAACCCTAATTAGGACATCATTAAACAACTTTCTTCCACAATTAACTGGATAAAAACCCTTTTAGGCAATTAATTCATCAAACCCCTCATCCTAATCCATGTGTTTGTGAGGGAGAAAGGTTGTGGACATGTATTTGATCCTCATCCTAGAGTGAGCTTCACCTCTCGCTTAGTCATCATGGTGAGCTATCACATGATGGATGAAGTATTCCACTTGTGCCACCTTTCTTAGTGTAATGATGATGCCATTTTAGGTGTTTTTGGGGTTGTTGTGGCACCTTATGTGTACGTGAGTGAAATGCGACATGAAAATGTTGCACTTGCAAATGTGAAAAATTTGTTGGTTTGATGTTTTTTGAACTAATGCTTGGGTTGAAAACCTTGGGCATTACATGTTACCATGAGGACCCAACAAATCACACTCATTCTCAAAGATAGTCCAACAAGTTGTAGGGCTCAAAGATAGCATTTTGTGAACTACAAGATCATGTCACATTATCAAAATAGATGGAAAAGGTTCATGCTAATATGACTTTGAAGGAACTTTTCAAGCTAATAGTGCATACAATTATAATCTATCGGGCAATATTATTACCACCAACCAAGACCATCATCATCATTCTCCCAATTGTTGGTAGCTAGCCATCACATACATGAAGCAATGTCACTTAAGTGATTGGTGACCACTTGTAGCAAGTTATTGTTCAAATAGAAAAAAAGAACATGGACAAAGAAAAATGATTCAAACATATTGAACTTAGATGCCATGAACATGAACTAGTAGCTAAGTTACAAAGCACCAATAGTGGAGATTTTAAATCCAAGCTAGAAAGATAATCATAAATCATGCATGGATCATTCTAAACCTCCACATATGCCACAAAGTTTATTATGGTACTACACAAATTGTTAAGAATATATCATAAAACGTACAAAAGGTTGTTTGGTATAACACATATTGTTAAGATCCTAGGAAAGACCACAACAAGCAAAGAAGATAGAAAGGCAATGCCATAGAACCAAAAGAATGACAATATAGCCCTAGGAGGAGATATGCTATAACTAAAAAAATATAGAACAATATGAGACATGTGCTAGGGATGTTCCCCCATGCTATATGGTGTTATATATTAAAGGAAACATACCACATATGTCTTTATGAAGAAAACAAGAGCATAATTCATAAAGTATGAGGCTATGAGAACAACACAAAGCCTTCATTTAATTTTCTTAGATTAGTCATAAACATGAAGAGATAAATAGAAATACATAGAACTATGAAAATTATTTCTTGAATTGGATGTCAACACCATCCTTGTTGCCTAATGTAACAATGGTTGTTGAATACATAAATGTGACCATTATAAGAGCACTACACAACCCAACACTCATGTGGATGCAAAAAAAGTATCCCTTTCTCTTGCTTGATTTGGGAATAATTAATGATAAATTGGACATAATAATGCCTTGATTTAGTGTTGTGAGGTCTTTTAGACATCCACACTATGTCTTGGGCCTATTTTAAGTTAAATTAACTTAACTTTCCCCTAATTCATTGTTGTAAAAAGTATCTAGAGGGCTTGTAAATTAAAATTAATTCTATTCTAGTGTTTTAATGTGTTTTACACATTCACATTGGATGTTGCACCTTTCTAGGCTATGTGGATCTCATTTTAATGGTGTAAAGTGTATTTAATCACACTTTCACATTGAACTTTGTGTCCCTATCCCTAATTACTCTTTATATCATAATTAATAGCCCCCTATGACCCCATATTGTGAATTTTGAGGCTTAATTTCATCAAAGACATCATAAAATCATCATAATAACCTAATTTTCTCATTCCTCGACATCCTAGAGCTAGCAAAAATAGCCCCTGTGGGACCAATTCACCTCTTTTGGAAAATTAGTCCTATCCAGGTGGGACTAATTCACCTAGGATGGAAAATTAGTCCCATTTGGGTAATTTATGATATTTGAGTAGGAAAAATTAGGGTTTAAGTTTAATTTTCCTTCATGTAGGCCTTAGGGATCAAATTAATGGGGATTTGAGTAGAATTTCCTATAAAAAGAAGCCTATAAACCCTAATTCATCAT
>VDFB02325538.1:0-130846 GCA_007258455.2 Sequoia sempervirens
GATGTTGATAACTCCATTTGATTGTAGGAGTTAAGAATCTGCTCTTTTTGTGCAATAATGTTAGGAATAAAGGGATCCTGTTCTGAATAACGATCATCTATGTTTCCATCCAAAGAAAGCATCTCATGGGTAGATGGAGGAGTATGGATATGATCATCTTGCATAGATAGGAGAGTGTCCATTAGATGATTGTAGTATCTTGAAGATACAAATTCTTGATCTTGGATGATTTTGGAGTTGCTTTCGACATGCTTTGGATCAAGTTCTTGACATGGGGCAACTTCAAAGGATGGATTGCTTACAAATGGCTCTTGGATATCTTCCTTATGCATGGAAAGTGGCTTAATATCTTCGTGATCTTTGAGTGGACTTGGATCAGGTGTCGAGTTGAAGATTCCTTCAATATCGGCAATCATGAGGTCGAAGGATGTCAATATGTCTTGGAAAGGGCCATTGCTATACTTTGGTGAAAGACATTGATCATACTTTAGAATAATTTCTTGAGATATGTCCTCTACCTCATTAGGTGATGTAGATACATTTTCAACATGATCATTGGTCGATGCCACGTCGGATGAAGTGAAAATATCTTTATTGATGGATAGATTTTGACCATTGTTTTCAATAATTGCGGTAGAGAGATTTCTAAGGTCTTCAACCATATGGTCAAATGATGTTGACATTTGTGGAATTGGATCATTGTTGGGTATTGTTGGTGGATTTTGATCATGATTGAGAAGTGACTCTTGACATATGTTCATTTGATCATTGGATGGAATAGACACAACTTCAAGGTATTCAATGATGGAGTGATCTTGATCTTTGTTCTCAACAGTTGTCATCTTTTGTGTTTGTGCTCATGTTGGTTGGGTAGCTTGAGAGGCTTGGGCAGCTTGAGAGGATTGTTGTACTTGTCGAGCTCGTCGTGCTTGTTGCTTGGCTAGATATTGTTGGATGGCCTTTTGGTAGGCCTGGTGAGCTTTTAGCGCAATGTCATATTGTCTTGCCGCATTTGGTTTTGGTGGTAGTGGTGGCGGATTTGGAATCGTGCTGGATGTGATGATGGGTGTGATGGGGGTGGATGAGATTGGTGGAAATGATGTCTCCACTATGCTACTCACATCAAAATCCGAAGGCAACTTGGCCCCTTGTTGTGCTAGTTCAAGCATGTACAACGAAGGGTTGAGTCTCATCATGACATTGATCATTCGATGATTATCCGGATTTTGGAGCATTTCTATCATTTCCTCACGAGACATTCCAAAATTAGGGTCCTCTCCTTGGTTTTCTCCTTGCAGATTTTGCGATGATGAGAGGGTCAATGGATTGATTGATTCTTCTAGATTCATTTCCGGGTTGGTTTGTTTAAGATTGCTTGAAGCGAGTGTTTCTTTGTTGGCTTCCATACTCTTCTTGTATTGAGATCTAGTTTGGACCATAAAACAAGGATCGAGAATGTGGGAGATGAAATCTCTTGATTCTTTGGATTAATCTCTATTTAAGACTAACCTTAAAAACTCATTAGAAGGGTTAGCTGGGTCTAAATATACAAATCTGCAAATACTCCATATAAAATAAAAATATCTATGCTAAAGAAATGCCACAAGTAACAAAAACAGCATCAAGAAGACATTTTAAAAGCAAAGTAAACACTTATTCCATGTTGGATTGGTGTCACATGTGCTAGTGACCCTTTCCCAATCCCTTTAGATAAGCTAAATGTTGCAAATGATGAAGATGGTGTGGACAAGATCAATTCTCAAATGAAGAGATTAACCTTGTATCAGATTTTTGTGGATGATTGTGAAGGATTTGCTCAAAGATGAAGCACCTATTTAAGGATTTTCAAAATGCTAAGTGTTGAAGAGGGACCAATGTGGGATCAAAAACAAGCCAATAAGATAAGGCCACTTGTCAAGTGATGATTGGTTGATGTATGTGCAAGATTTGGGAAGAGTGCCCATGAGAGGGAAAATTTGAATTCAAACTGGCACAAAACGCTAATTTTGACTTTGGAAGTGGGGACATGTATGCGCCCTCATAAATGCTCTGGGTGTACATGTCCACTGGGGAGATTCCAAACTTGAGAATATTCTTCCTTTTATACCAAGTTGAAAAATAAAGATTTTGATAAATCAATTATATGCAATTTCATGTGCAAGGGCCAAATCTAGAGAATGGCAAGTGAGCATTTAATCGTGTTGGATTTAAAATAGATGATGATTATGTTGATTTAATGCTGATTAGATGATTTTGACTTTTAAGACTTAAATACTTGTTTTATTTAAATCAGAAAAGGATGGAAGATGCATGTTTGAGATTTTAATTAAATAAAGCTTGATTTATTTAATTAAACTATGATTGAGCTTTTGATGATAAGAACCTGATTTACTAGGTGAATGGATGTGATGCATTTGATTTATTTATTAAGTGGATGAATATGCATAATGCTAATTTGCATTTGCCCATACTTGTCACATGTTTGTTTAGATTCCTAAGTATGGATATCAGGTTGAAAGCATCAAAATCTCCTATCATATCCCATACCCTATGTTTATATGACTTGAGAAAATCATTTTTAGTCAGATGCAAGCCTCTTACCTAGTTCATGATCAATTCACTATCAATAGACACCTGTAGGTAGCTCATTTTCCTTTTCCTTGCCCACTCTAAACCTCATATAAGGCCTTCATATTCAACTATGTTATTAGTACAACTAAAAGAGAAATGAAAAGTTGAGTAATAATTTTCACCTTATAGGGATACAAGCATGGCAACCTCACCAAATCCATGCCTACTTCTTGAACCATCAAAAAATCCTCATTTTGTTGTTGTTCATGTAGTTGCTCTTATTCCTTTTGAAGATTGGGGATGAAATAATTTGGCTCGTGAACCAAAAATAAACTGAGTACCACCTCCTCCAAACTCTTATTTGGGTTATTTTCAATGCTTTTAGTTTCCCACTCATCGAAAAAAATATCTAGGATATCCTTTGTTTGGGTGTTTGGATCTTAATCGGTAGTATGATCATCATGGTAAAAAATAACACAGTTAGCATTGGTAGCACAAGTTACATATGGTTCTATGTAATCTTTTGCTATGCGCTCAGATTTAATGGTCACTTTGGTTCCATACCTTGTTCTAAACAACATATGTGACCAATTTGATGATAGGTAGGCACCTATTTTGGTAGTGAAATCTCTTGAAACACAAAGATTGAAGTAGGGTGGTAAGTCAGTCACATGGACATCTTGTGGAATGGAAAATTTAGGGCATGTATGTTGAGTAAGGGTTAAGTCCTTCACAACCCCTACAATGTTGATGGTTTTCCAATCAAGCTAGACTAGCCCTTTCTTGAGGGGTTGGTACTCAATACCCAATTTATATACAATCTATTTAGGCATAACAGAACTAGTGGCCCCTGAGTCAATCATACAATTATGAACCAACTTATCTCCTATTATTAGGGATACATAAAATGGTGGTGGTTTTACCTCTTTATTTGGTTTTTCCTTGCTATTCTGAAGGGTATTAGTAAGTACAACTTTATCATGGTTACCTAGGAGTTCTTTTGATACACCCACATTTGATAGGGAAACTTGCAACCAATATTTTTATCTAGGGTAGACGAGAAAACCCACATAGCATACTAACACTATCCTTTCATATGCTCAAGTATATTGAAAGAATACATTACTTCCGCTACATTTTTTGTAGAGTGGCATCTCCTTGTAGGTGGCTTCAGACTCCGAGGCCGAACTATTCTTTAGTGGTCCTTGTTGAACTTTTGCTGACCTGCTGCTTGAGGCATAGATGGCCTTGCACTACTTCCATGGCTCTCTTCTTGCTTCTTATGTTAGCTGCTATAGAGCTATGGTCTTGGTTAACCCCACAAAACTCTTCCCTTAATAATGTAGTGTCACTTGGAAATTTGTTGTTATTGTAAGGGCATTTCATATGAGCATTGTTTGTAAAATAGTGAATTTTATACCATTAAGCCTTGATTAATCAAAGTACTCTAATTGCAATTAGGTATTTTCCTTTGCCACATTTACTAACATGAATGCATTTAAGGTTTGGTGTGTGTGTGATAGCACCCTATTTATTAAATACGTGTTTTTGTAGTTCTAATAATGGATTATTAAGCATGTTCTTCACAAAAATATAACCTTTGGTTTCCATATGCAAACCTAGTTTTGTTGAAGTTATGTTTAGTTCTCCTTTTCCTCTTTTATATTATAACTTTGTTGCCCAATGATTTAGGAAATAGTCTTTATTGGTTTGGGACCAAATATTTAAATTTAAATATTTTTTTGTTCTGGTTAGCTATAGGTTTAGATTAGGTTTTGTATATTGTTTATGGTTCATTATTATAAACTAGGGAAACATTTTGAGCAAACCAAAATTGTATATCATAAGAGAACTTGAATATGCATGCTTGTACATTTTCATTGTGTAAGAAATGATAAACAAACCTATTTTAAGGGATTATAGTTATTGATATTTATAAGTACATGTACAAGGTGTCTGATCAACTACACATAGGTCCTTTGCAATCAATTACATTTGACCTAGTAACAAAAAGATAGGGTCAAATATATTATTGGGTATGGCGATTTTTTACTCTACTCATTGTTACATTTTAATTGATGTAAAAACCTTGATAAGGAGAAGTTTGGGAACACCCTCTTGGATTTAAGTTGAGCCCAAAGAGAAAGAAAGTTTATCCACTCTCAAAGTTAACCTTTAGTTATCCCAAGTCTATTGATGATGATCTTGCTTCCTTTCTTGAAGACAAACCCTTGGCCTTGAAGGTGGAGAAAAGATCTAAGATTTGAGAGAGCGATTTTGGGACCTAACACCAACAATGGAGATCACATTACAAAAAGAAAAGTAAATGAATATTGGTAAGAAAATTCTTATCTTTGCTTTTGGTTATTCAAATATGAAAGAAAGTATTGAAAAATAGAAGATAAGAAATCAATAAAGCATCCAAATCTTCATTTTGTTAATATACCTTTATGGTAAGCAAGCATTTTGAATAGAAAAGAGGTAAGAAGAAAATTATTATCAATTATAAACTATTAAATGTCATTGTTGAACCATTCCTTTATCCCATTCCTAATAAAACTTATTTATTGCAAAAGGCTTCTAACTCCAAATAATTTTTATAGTTTGATTGCAAATCTAGATTTTATCAAATTCAAGTGAAGAAAGAAGATGAAAATAAAATTTCCTAGAACTATCCTTTTGGATATTAGGAATGGAAAACTATGTCATTTGGGTTGATGAATGCTCCAACGTACTTCTAGGAGCATTTGGATAATTTTTTTTAAGGAACTTAAAATTTTCTTTCTATTTAAATTGATGATATTCTTGTTTTCAATTGAGCACGAGATGACCATTATTGTCATTTGAAAATATTTTATGATTTAGCTAGTAAATTTAGTATTGTATAATCTATTAATAAAATCCAATAGTATAGTCATAATTATAATTTCTTCTAGGAATGATTGTAAATAATGGTATTTTTGAGGTATAACCTTAAATCAAATATTCTTTTAGGATTTGAATGTCCTTTTGATAAGAAGAAGCTCCTAGCATTCTTAGGCATGTTGAATTATGTTAACAATTTCTACCATAGAGCAAGAAATAACAAAAAACCATTACAACAACTATTGAAGAAAAAGAAGTTCACTTGAAGTGCTAAGCACATAAAAGTGATGAACAACACTAAGAAAAATATAAGCAATCTTCTTGTCCTTGTTTTGTAGGAAAAAGGGATCTAGGGTCTAAATTACACTTTTCAACATATAACATTGGGGGGACACAAAAATGATCATAAAAGACCACTTGGCTACTATCCTCAAGGAAGAGTCATAATAGTTGATTAAGGTTTTGGTCCCCTTTGGGTTGATTAGGAGTTGAAGTGATGTGATTTTGTAAATGTAAACTAGGTCAACTATGCAAGTATAGAAAATTGATGCAAATTCATAATAATATAGAATTAGATGACAGGAACTGAAAACAAAAAATAGAGGAAAGAGACAAAGGAACCTGACATTCAAATCTAAGCTCAAACTGGCTAGTTAGGGGTGTCGGCACCCTAGACTAAAGATTAGGGTTTCCAGAATCTCATAACATGTACATGTGTGTTACATAATGTAGATGCTTCCTTGTCAAAATTAGCTTCAAAACTTCGTTTGTTAGTGAATAATTGATTTTTCCCTAAATTGACAAGTGAATATGCTTGAATACTTGATCTTAATATTAGGTCTTCAATCTTCACCAAATCAACTTCAGATCTGCAACCTACGAGAAAGAGAGGAGAAAAGGGTTCTGTTGTATAGGGGTTTGCTTAAGTCAAACCTTGTTTTGGTGTTTCCACCTTCATAATGACTATGATGATGTTGAATAAAGAGTGTTTTCCCTAGGTCAAGCAAAGACAAATGGATAAAACAAATGATAAATCACAAGTGCTACAACTTACCATTCAAATCTATATTCCTTGATGGATTGAAGTCATGATGCACATCTCATACAAGGAGAACTTGATAGTTGATAGAAGATCCTGCAAATGTTAGTACTCAAAAGGTAATGAACATAAAACATGAAAAAATCTTACATATGCTTTGACATGAACTTGATGATGCATTGCAAACATGAACGTTGACTGATGAAAGTGTTGTAAAATGTTTCTTATTCTACTCTTGAATTTGCCTTGACTGCTTTTTAGGATGCTTAATTTATCAAAATTTCATTAAGTTTCCTTAGATGTTCAAATGGTGAAAAAGACTTATATTTATATGTATTTCTTCATTTTCTACAATAATTATTTTGAAAAGTCAAAACTTGAATTTAAATTTACAAACATATTAATGCTGACAATAAAATATTAAAAATTGGGCCAAAATAAGGTGGTTAAGGGTGAGGGCGCCCTAGGCCAGACCTATTTTGAATTTTAAATTGTTGTTAAATAATAATTAAATTGAAATCCCAATTTTAACTTTATTTTTTGAAAATGGTAATAAAACGGGCACATAATAAGCATAATTAGGTCTATGCACATAATGGGAATCTATTTACATAATGTGAAATTATCAGGGGTAACAATTTATGATAGTACATTCCTTCATGTTCCTACTACTTAATATTTTATTTTGTTTATAGATGCATTTGATTATACATGTGGTGGTGTTTTTTGCTTTATAAAAGATAGTAAAGAATTTGTTGAGATGCAAGTAGAGTAAATATTCCACAAGATGTTAAAAAATTATGTCTTTTCTATTAGATAATATATGGTGTTAAAAAATGTGTAAAGAATTTTTTCTCTTCGGCTAAGATATTTAAAAAAAATTGTGATTAAGACAAATTGCACTAGATTTCTCACTTTCAAATAAAATATTAATTGAAGAAAAGATGGAAGACAAAAGTATGTTCAATAGAAAAAATATTCCAATCAATTTAACTATATAGCCAAACAGGTTCGTGGAAAAGAGAATGTTGTTATTGACTGGCTTAGTAAAGATCTCCCATTTACAAACATGGAGATGTCAAGTTCTAATCCACCTCCTACTAGTTTCAATTGCTTTTAGATGATAAATATAAATTCCAACTTTATCAAAAATATTGTACAATCCTAAATACTCATAATGTGAATTATTCCTAGATATAGAATATTTTCTAAAGTTGCACAAGACTTAGAAATTATTGGTTGTATATCACATTCAGACTACTATGGATGAAATAAAAAAAGTATTTACTATCTTAAGGCTAGAGATTGATCTGCCTTATTTTAGATTGCTTGACCTTATTAGAAGACCTAATTAAATTGAATGGAAGAAATATCTTAATGTAAATCCTATAAAACATCTCTATAGGTTTGTCAAAAATGCAAGACCTCCAATGATTAATCCTAACCATACATTTTTTGATGATATAGTCATCTCTAATATCATCTACGAAAGACTACCTAGGAATCATTTTTCACTATTGATCTAAGGCACAATGATGTTGATACAAATTGGAATCGCCAACATCATTTTCAACTAAGAGCTCTTTGATGACCAATAAAAAAAGATGACTTTTTTAATAAAGAAGAGATGTGATGGGCCCATGGTGGTCATAGATGATATGAACCATCTAGCTTAGACAACAACAATACCAAATCATGATAAATAAACTAGCTTTGTAATAAAGCAAAAAGATTGACAATGTTAGTCATTTGGTATGATAGTCTTCCTTTTTAGAGATAACAGATTTCTACAATCCATGTAGATTATCAATTGAATATTTCTGGCTTCGATTGTGTTTTCTTTAATATTCAATCGACAGTCTTCCTTTTTATTTAATCAATTTACCTAGTAGTTGAAGTTAGAATTGGGTTTTCTTTAGATCCCAAGGCCATTTAGATCTATAAATAAGACATTTTCAAAGTCATTTAGAATTGAGCCCTAGAGAATCTAAGCATAACTATGAATAATTGGATGCTTTTCTTCTACGCTTTGACCGATTTGAAGAATGCAAAATTTACTTTTCAAAGTTTGTAAGAAAGTTTTGCAAGTTCTCTTATTTAATATTTGGAAGCCATAACCATTAGGCCTCCAACCTCTGTTGTTGCTTGTCAATTTTGCCTAACTATGTGACATCTAAGATATGTTGGTTTGCACTTGATAGTGGTAATTGTTTCGTTTGAATCAAACTGTAATCATTTCTATAAGAATGAATTTGATCTAAGACAGAAAAAAACAAAAAAAAACAAAAAAAGATTGATCGAAGCAAATAAAGCTTAGGTTGTGTCAATGTGCTATGTGGTGAAAACATACAAGTTGTACATTTGTTATTGTATAAAGGTTAATCAAACAAAGTGAGTCCAAAACGAAATTTTCACCATTACAGCTATTAAGGTCAAGTAAAAAGCATTACATTAGTTTATTAGGGTTAATATAAGGGTCATGGGCTAACCAATGTGAATGCCTCCTTGCACTAGATTTATGAATGAATTGCAGAAAGGACATGCCCGACGTAAAATAGAACCAGTTACTTCAATGGCCATTTCAAAAAACCCTTCCACCAGCTGTGAATCTGGTTTTTTCCATCCTTGTCCATTTTACCGTTTTCATCCTTGTGCGGTCCGAAAGCCTCATACATTTGTTTGGCAGTGATTGCTATTTCCCTGCAAACTTCTTCCTTTCGATCAAGGGCATCATCTCCTTCCCTCGCTAGTTGATTCATTTTCTTAAGTTCCTTATATATGGACAACTTGTATTGTTCAAATGAAGCTTCCAAATCTGATTTTGCAGTTTCTGCAGCTTTTAGTCCTTGTCTTTCACATTGAAGCTCCAAAAGGGCCTTCTTAAGGCTCACATCTTTTCTGTTAATCGTGTCCATTTTCAAAATCAAAGCTTTAGTTAATTCGTTGGTAATATTTATCTTTTCTCTCCGAGCTTCATTCCTTTGAAGCAGGGCATGATCTGCTCGCCTTTTGTATTCGTCCTTTTCCTTGATTACTTTATCTGCTAATATCTTCAAGTGGTTAAATGAAGAATACAGTTTTGCAGTTTCAGCTTCTTTCATTGATAGTATTTCAGATTCAAGCTCCAAAATAGCTCCTTCAAGGCTTTCTGCTTGTGCTTTAGGATAAGGCTCTGGCAAAGGAACTGCTGTGGCCATTGATTCCCTGTCCTCAAAATGCATCTAGTCAAGAAGGGTGAATTGCAAAAGGAAAGATTTAACATATCCAGAAACCAGTTAAATGAATACAGTTTTGCAGTTTCAAGTGGTTAAATGAAGGATACAGTTTTGCAGTTTCAGCTTCTTTCATTGATGGTATTTCAGATTCAAGCTCCAAAATAGCTCCTTCAAGGCTTTCCGCTTGTGCTTTAGGATAAGGCTCTGGCAAAGGAACTGCTGTGGCCATTGATTCCCTGTCCTCAAAATGCATCTAGTCAAGAAGGGTGAATTGCAAAAGGAAAGATTTAACATATCCAGAAACCAGTTAAATGAATACAGTTTTGCAGTTTCAAGTGGTTAAATGAAGAATACAGTTTTGCAGTTTCAGCTTCTTTCATTGATGGTATTTCAGATTCAAGCTCCAAAATAGCTCCTTCAAGGCTTTCCGCTTGTGCTTTAGGATAAGGCTCTGGCAAAGGAACTGCTGTGGCCATTGATTCCCTGTCCTCAAAATGCATCTAGTCAAGAAGGGTGAATTGCAAAGGGAAAGATTTAACATATCCAGAAACCAGTTAAATGAATACAGTTTTGCAGTTTCAAGTGGTTAAATGAAGAAGAATACAGTTTTGCAGTTTCAGCTTCTTTCATTGATAGTATTTCAGATTCAAGCTCCAAAATAGCTCCTTCAAGGCTTTCTGCTTGTGCTTTAGGATAAGGCTCTGGCAAAGGAACTGCTGTGGCCATTGATTCCCTGTCCTCAAAATGCATCTAGTCAAGAAGGGTGAATTGCAAAAGGAAAGATTTAACATATCCAGAAACCAGTTAAATGAATACAGTTTTGCAGTTTCAAGTGGTTAAATGAAGAATACAGTTTTGCAGTTTCAGCTTCTTTCATTGTTGGTATTTCAGATTCAAGCTCCAAAATAGCTCCTTCAAGGCTTTCCGCTTGTGCTTTAGGACAAAGCTCTGGCAAAGGAACTGCTGTGGCCATTGATTCCCTGTCCTTAAAATGCATCTAGTCAAGAAGGGTGAATTGCAAAAGGAAAGATTTAACATATCCAGAAACCATGGAAGTCTACAAAGCAAAATAACAAACACAAAGTATTGGAGCAATAATTTTCTTTTTTTACCTTTGGATAAACATGTAAGTCTTACAGTTCCCCAAATTGAAAGTGTCACCAATGTTAGACCCAGCTCCTCTTCTGTTAGTATATCCAGGATAATCTTCCATTTTAAATATAACCGACTCTTTCAAAACCAGTCCATAATTTTGTGCTTTTTCCACCAGTTTCCACTCGTTGTAAGGGTAGCATTCTTTGTGAGCAACATGGATTTCTCCCATTGTGCTGAGCATTACCCTTGCATTTTTGAAGAACATCCCCACCAAATCGCGATGTTTCCTGCCCAACAAACATACTCTATCAACTATCAAATTTCTGCTTTAAATTGTGACTACATCTTCTGTGCAGTCTTAAAGAAAAATCTCTTATTTCATATAGATAAATTCTAATAAGGCTGGAAAGGATTTAAAGTTTAAGAAACCAACTTGATTACTTTTTCATCAGTTTCCTTTCCAAAGAAACCTGCATGAGGGAAGTTGAAGACAATTCTATCATACTTCCTCAAATTTATAATCACTCTCTTAGCCATTGTTTTTGCATCAACACCATGCAATACCATTGCTCCTGCCATCTTCAAAGTCTGAAGATTTGTTTTGCCTGATGTATACGAACTTTCCACCATCTCTGTATTGAAAAGACATACAAATCCATGATTGTAATAGGATAAACAAACATCACAGGGATTATGACGATTGTAAACCTACAACAACACTCAATGAAAACAGACAAAAACAAATTTTGGAGGAAAGCTTTTGTACCTCTACTGTCAAGAGAGGTGGGAACCATGTTTTTGGCAGAGCCAAATGCATTAGCTAAAGCTAAAGAAAATGAAAAATCTCCTTCCCCCACTAATAATATTTGATGTAAGTTGGAGTAATGCTTGATCCTCTTCTCAGAAGAGTGCTGCTTCATTAGACATTCTGAAACAGAAGTATCTGGATCATGTAAAGTCAAATCCATGTGCAGTACAAGACGAAACACACAAATGCCCAGCCAACTAGTCCCCTGTTAAAGTTGAAGTACAAATGGTATTATAAAGAAATGGTGAAAGAGGTCTATAAACTGAAAACTATTTAAGATCTCAAACTACACTGCTATTAAAGACTCTGAAATACATGTCCTTAATGTTAGATGCTCTCAAATTCTTATTGTTGTTAACTGTGGGAAACCTATAAGAGTAAAATAAAAGTCTCAGTTCTAAATCTAAGTTCTTATTGATCTTCTAGATTCTGACATTATTCCATTACCCAGCATACCCTGTTTATCACATGTTGATTAAATATTAAATAAATCTCTGAGCCCCAAGCCTTAGCCTTAAATACTGACAGCTTTTGCATTGTTCATGCCAATTTAAGTGCCCTTGATAGTTCAATCCAAAATTCGAGGAATGACACCCTAAAATTGCTCCTACCGTTTGAATCTATTTCTTCTCTACAATTTCTACAGCTTCAGAAATGAATAAATATACCTTTTTTGAACGTGTTTAAAACTCTGTTAAAGAAATGGATCTGAAGAGCAATGCCATTCCTTGTTCCAGCCCTTCTCTGCCACTAAACATCCCAAATGAGTGATCAATACTGTCATTTTTCTCATAGCTATTGTTATTATTTATTTGCAACAATACACAGAGCTTTAGTTCAATAACATTTCAGAAACTGATACAGAAGGAACATGAAAACCATGTCACTAGTTCCACCTTTTTTCTGGGTTCATAGTAACCGATATCAAATAATACCTTATATTTTCAGGAGGTACACCCATGTAAATACTGTAAATAAAAATTGTCCCTTACTTGATCACACCAGGTATGTACCACATTACTAAAATAAACTCCCTGCCTCTTCATTTTCATTAGTGTACCTTCAGATTGATCTTGATTAGGATATCTTGAGAGTTAACAGAGGTATTAAAATTTAATTGTGCTACCCCTGTCAACACTAGGAATAATTTTGTTGATAATGATCATCAAACTAGGCTACCACTCTGTAAATAAATAAACCCTTGAAATGCATATCATGTAATTGGAAAAATCAATTCAACTGGGTTCTCTGAGGGAAATTCAAGCATGAAAACGGTATCTAAATACAATCTAATATGATAAGACTCTTCTTTCTGTCTTATGCATCCCTTTGTTTCTTATTGTGCAGTTATACCGAATAACCAGTGATGGATTCAAGGATTTTGAAATTTCATTGATGAAGACTATCCAATATAACCAATAGCAGGCATTGCTATAAACTTATAATCACCATTTACTGTCATAGCTATTTGTGCTCAATTTTCATAGATTTTAATAAACTGCACTCCAAATTTTTTGGAAATAGTATGATTATTCTGTTCAAACACTTGACTAGGACTATTTTAGCGCCCAAATTCATAATTCTTTACCTTGTCTTCTGATATAATTGATCATCTATGCTTATCTCTATTCTCAAGTTTTAATGTATTTTATTTTTATCATATGGAATTTTATAACAACACATTATACCAGAATGTTGGAAGGTAAGATGTATTGGAGCATACCTACTTTTTAAATGATTAGAGCTTTGGGAACATTTTTTCAAAAAAAAAAATCAATATTGTTATAATACATATGTCACTTCGAGAATAGAATCATCTAGCTTCTAAGTTATACTAAACTACAATTGTCCTACAATTTGAAGATCTCTTTGGCATACAATAGAGTTTGTTCATATCCCCTTCATATAGAGAATCACAATATTATTCATATACACTGCAATTGTTAAGTTTGTCCAATATAGGTTGAGTTGACGATCATTTTGCTTTCAGATTCTCTTCTTACTATGAGATTAGGTAGTGATTTTTTTGCATCTTCAAAGATTTGTATAACTCTCTCCAAAACTCCATGGCTTACAAAGATTAGAGATAATTAATTCTTTTCTTTGAAGAGATATTAATCTTCACCAATGTCTAGTTAAAAGCTTTACTTCCACAATGCTCTACACTTGGAGTATTGCTTCTTTCATTCACCTTATTTCTTCATTAGGACTAGGTAAGAAGTGACTTCATGGTAGATCTATTTAAAGATTACAAAATCTCAAAAGCATCAAATAATGTGATTTGTTTTCATATATTTTCTCTTTAATGTGTGTCTCATTTTTTTCTATTTTGTATTTGTTAGAATTGTATTTGCACTCCCTTTTTTTTTTTGTTATACCTTTATAGTCCCATGGACCAATTTTAGCCTTTCCCATAGATATTAATATCTTTATCTTATTTTATTGTAATGGTGAAATTTGCATATTTAATACCCCATAGTTTCTTGTTTTGGCTAAGACTAGTACTAGGGCAAACCCTAAGGACCTTACATTAAAAATTAATGATTTTTTTATTTAGATGCTATGCTTTTTATTAATTTTGTTTTGCAAGCATTTAAATTATAGTTTGATTTTGATTATGTTATATGTTGCCCAAAGATGGATGTTTTGGTTATTAACCTATAAATACAACATTATTTTATATTAAATGAGTAATGTTGAGAAATATGTTTAAATTAGACTAATAATTTTGGATCAAGAAATAATTAGAATAATGACTCAAACTAATACTTATTTAGAGAATGAATTATTTAGATTTAATGTCAATGTAATAATTTCATATTAATGTTTGTAGATAATATTTATCTCGAGTAACATGTATTCACAATAATGATTAAAATAATGATGTGGGTGAATACTTTTAGATTCATGTTTATTTTTTTAGATTAATGTTAAATCAATATAATAACTTGAATTCATTTTTTAGATTGTTGATCTTAGATTAAATATTTTATACTAAAACTTATTTGATGAATTATTTGTTTAGGATTATGAATTTTTGTATTATTTCATGAAAATTGATGGCTTGATAAATGATGCAAGAGCATCTAGGGGTACTAGCAATCTTGCATCACCAAAAATATTGTTATTTCAACTTTTTAATTTTCAATAAGGGCTTAGGGATTAGGAGAATTATATTTTAATTTGCAATAATGTAAATTCCCTTGGTGTGAAATTATAAATGTAAATTTGATGGGAAATAGGCCCCGATAAAGTGGTAAAAGCATATAGTGGGGAAATATTCCATTTGGACATCCACTTTAGGATGCGAACAAATAGTTTTGTCTTTTAGTGGTTTTGGCATGTTTTTCATGTACAAGTGTCATAAATTGTCATAAGGTGGGCTGCAAATAATCTTGCATGTTGCTTGCATGTCTTTGCATGCAAAGTTGTAACTGACAAGCTGTAAGGAATCTGTAAGAGGCTATAAGATGTCATAACCACCCAAATTTCATTGGTCAAAGTTTAGGCACCCATGAGAAGGATGACATGCATTGGACTCCATTTCTATTTGCATATTTTTGTAAATCCCCAAGTTGGGTGTGGTATTTTCAAGATGATTCTAGAAGGTTGTTTTGTGAAACCATGAATGGTTTTCTCCATGTACTTTCTCTATTTATTCATGCCTTTTCATTTTGAGAAGCGGGGCTTGGAGAAGTGAAGTTTGCATACCCAAATGCTATTGAAATCATGCCAGATTATTGAAGACATATTTGTTGCAGGTGTGGCATGTAGGATTGAAGAGGATCCCACGAGCTTAATTTTGATGTAAACCATTTGTATATTTGAATGAAATAAAGTTGCAAAATTCTCTTTCATTTTTTATACTTTTTATGTATTTGCAACCTTCTTGCTTTGTGTTTAGTGTGGTTTTGTAATCAGATTTGAAAGGGAGAGTATGCGTAGGTAGAAGCGCCGATGTGAGGTAGTTTGCACTAGGACCTGAGGGTGGAAAGTGTAATGGATTTTGTTTAGCAAGATGGATTGTATATAGCACATTACAGAAGAAATTTTAGGAGGTTTGAAAACTAAGGTTCCACGATGGTTGTAAAAAGATCCTTGAAGAGGGAAGTTTAATAATATTGGTGAGAGTATTAAAAAGAGGTTTATAAATGATTACTTGAGAGACAGAGATTTACCTAAAAGTAAAAGGAAGCAAAGGGATTTGAGAGGTTTGTTGTTTGAGGGCATTATGAGGCCTAGAAAATGGAAAAGAAATATTTATCATTGGATGGATTACAAAGGATTCTGGACTTAAGAGAAAATCGGAAACAAATTAGAGAGAGAGAGAGGAGAGGAAGAAAGAAATAAAGAGTTAAGAGATAGGTAGGAATTTGTAATACTTGGTGGATGAATTAGAAAAGAGATTAAGAAAGGGAGAAAAGCGAAAGAGAAGAGATGGAAATTAATTTTGATTATCAGCCAATGTGATGTTTTGTTCTGAGAGGGAAAGATGCATGATGAGGGAAGCCTTGACACAGGACTTAGAAAATAACCCACAAACAAAGAGAATAAAGATTTACTATTCAGAGAAAATGGAGCTTCTTACATGCAGAGGATCTCAAATCCCCAAGTTCTACAACACATGCAAGTTACAAAAAGCTACAGAATAACCCTTTCGCAATATGTGAGCTTGTCCCCAAAAGGTTACCCAAAAATTAGAAACCCGCCCATAAATAGAGCTCCTCTTTAGTTTGGAGCCAAAACAACATTCAAATTTGAGTTTAGGCGGTTTGGCACCGAAAATTTACAACATGAAGTTCAAATTTCAAAAGAGCATTTGCAATTGTATCTTCTAGAAAGTGCGCCAACTTCCCGGGGCCATAACTTTTGATCCAGGACTCCGATTCATGAACCGTTTGAACCGTTGGAAAGGTCACGAAGTCAACAATGCGCTCAAAATTTGCTATGCCGATTTCAGCAAGTTTTGGGGTCGATCCAGGAACTCTAAGTGCCTAAAATCTAACTTGGAAGATTTTCAGGTGCAAATCTGGGAAACTAAAATTGCAATATCTTTCCACCTAGGAATAGAAAATAAAAACCGTAAATTGGGAATTTCATTATGATGAAAAGGGTATCCAAAAATGTAAAAACATCTAAAAACTGAGAAACTTGAAATTTAACTATTTTTGGGTGATGCAAGATTGCCCTTACACCACTGGATTGTCCTGCATCAATGCAACAAAGTGTCATGCAAGTGGCACAGAGGAAGAAAAAGATGATGAATACGAATAAATTGATGAACCTAAAGCTAAGGAATGTCTATTGTAAGACATGAAGGATGAAATTACAGAGGTCGTAGCAGTAACGACAAATGATTTGAGTGCAATGGAGAACATTGAAGAAGAGGACACCAAAGTTGAATCAGTAAACTTGACAAGGTAAAACTTGCTTTTTTGTGAGTTAATTGGTGATTCTAATTTTCTTATGAATTATGTGAATGGAATGGGTGAATATGAAGAAGTTGAAAGTTTTGTTGCAACAGTAAGGAAGAGAGGAATATCAGATTTTGATTAGATTAGAACCATATCTGATTTGTGTTTGAATGATATGATGAGTTATAGTGAAGAAAGAAATGCAGTAGTGAAATTTGTAGTAGAAGGAAATGAGGTAAAATCAGATTTTAATGTATGTTTTGATGAGGATAAGAATGTAGAAATGGATAAAGTTTTTACAACAATGAATCGATTTGAGAAGGTCAAAATTGAGAAATAAGAGGTGAAGGTAAAAGAAGAGTTTGATAAAGAGATTTATATGAATGGCAATTTGTTGCAGGATGGAAAGGATGAATATCTTGATTGTGTTACTGGCATTGAATTTGCAACATTGGTTATGGGACAAGGAAGTTACATAGTTGTATGTCTTGTAGAAGACATGAAAGAAGAAAATAAAGTTGAAGATGAAATAGGCGATGAAAAGGTAAATTCAAATTTCATTGAATTTGAGAATAATTATTTTCGTGTTGAAATGGATGAGTTAGTGAATTCATATGAGATGGTTTAGTTATAGTTTGTTACAGATGATTGGTATGCAGAGAAGGATTTGTATGGTGTTGTAAAGTTAAGTGCAGGAGCAAATTGGTGGAGGTGGACGAGCTATAGTGGGTTGAATCCCACAAGCTCAGAGGAGGATTTGAATTACATTAGGTGGAGGTGGTCGATTTATGGTGGAAATGATTCCACATTCAGGATGTTGAGTGTAGAGAAAAGTTGTCAGTGAAGGAAGCTTGCTCCAGTTAAGTTTTTGAAGAGGAGAAGAAAAGAATCAATTGTAGGTACCAAATTTAGTGATGGATTTTATTGAGGATTGCTTGCAATCCAAAAGGGTGGTACTACCACTCAACTCCATTTTGTGAATCCATATTCACAATTTTTTTCCTATCCCGGGTGTCTGATGCAGGAGCATCTAGGGGTACTAGCAATCTTGCATCACCAAAAATATTGTTATTTTGATTTTTTAATTTTCAATAAGGGCTTAGGGATTAGGAGAATAATATTTTAATTTGCAACAATGTAAATTCCCTTAGTGTGAAATTATAAATGTAAATTTGACGGGAAATAGGCCCTGATAAAGTGGTAAAAGCATATAGTGGGGAAATATTCCATTTGGGCATCCACTTTAGGATGAGGACAAACATATTTGTCTTCTAGTGGTTTTGGCATGTTTTGCATGTACAAGTGGCATAAATTGTCATAAGTTGGACTGCAAAGAATCTTGCATGTTGCTTGCATGTGTTTGCATGCAAAGTTGTAACTGACAAATTGTAAGGAATCTGTAAGAGGCTATAAGATGTCATAACCACCCAAATCTGATTGTTCTGAAGTTTAGGCACCCATGACAAGGATGACATGCATTGGACTTCGTTTCTATTTGCATATTTTTGTGAATCTCCAAGTTGGGCATGGTATTTTCAAGATGGTTCTAGAAGGTTGTTTTGTGAAACCATGAATGGTTTTCTCCATGTACTCTCTCTATTTATTCATGCCTTTTCATTTTGAAAAGTGAGGCTTGGAGAAGTGAAGTTTGCATACCCAGATGCTGTTGAAATCATGCCAGATTGTTGAAGACATATTTGTTGCAGGTGTAGCATGTAGGATTGAAGAGGATCCCATGAGCTTCATTTTGATGTAAACCATTTGCATATTTGAATGAAATAAAGTTGCAAATTTCTCTTTCATTTTTTGTACTTTTTATGTATTTTCAGTCTTCTTGCTTTGTGTTTAGTGTGTTTTTGTAATCAAATTTGAAAGGGAGAGTATCCCTTTTCATCAATAAATTAGTTTGCGTGTCTAGGTAATTGTTGATAGGGACAAGGCAAACCTAACAAAAGGAGTATTCTAGTGTTAGTGCATAAACATAACAATAGTAAGGAAATCAAGAGGCTAGGTGCCAATTACTAGTGCAATAGGAGAACCTATATTGCTCGATGCCATTGATGACTAATAAATTGAGTTCAATTAAACCTGAGTAGATGAACAAGGATCACTAAGGAAACTCCTTAAAATAGAGGTGCATAGGGAGGTTGCCATGAACAATAAGAAATAACTTAATAAATGATAAAGAAAAGGGGCAAGCTAAACTAACAAATGATGAAACATCAAGAAAGATGTAGAAATGTCAATTCAAGCACATAATTGGAAAGAAATCCAACTAAAAGAAGCTATGATTTTGTATGGCTTAGAAGTTATGAGAAAAGTTATAATTCTCTTGACATAGGAAAATCTTGGACAATATCCTAAAAGTAAAGATGCCTCCTAGATTATTTGATCAAATTTGAAAAGAAAGAGCTTAAAAAAATAGAATTTGAATTCCCTAATTCACTTGTGCTTGGGATTTTTTGAGTGGTTTTGGCCCTCCTAGTCTATGTAAGTTAGTCTTGGTTTAGCTTAAATGTTGAGCCTTGTGTGTGTGTGTGTGTGTAATGTCTAATGACCCAATTTTCATTTGATTGTCAAGTCTTATATGTAAGTAATGAGAATTTTTTTGAAGTGTTGAGTATGAGAATGGTTGAGAGGAGATTTCTATCAAAGTGACCAAGATGGATGAAATTTTACATTGTTAAAATTGGTTGTGACCCCTAGAAATGGTCATATATCTCATTATTAGCTTTGTGAAGTTGCATACTCCATTGTGACAATGGTTAAAGGGAAATTCAAGTTTGATTCTTAAGTTTAGCCTTTGATTAAACACCTTCAAATCAAGGAGAAAAAATATTAATACTTAAACCTACCATTTTTCAAGTAATTTTGTTGTAATAATAATGGTTGTCTTTTATTTCAAGTTTTACTTTTGATTGTCAACTTGTATGATTATCTGAATAATCTCGAGTGTCTCATTGTTTTAAATGAACTTAAATGAAAATGGTGAATATCACTTAGGTTATAAAGGATTAATCAGAGTTGTGTAGCAAGAAGTGATAAAGTTCTTAGGGAAGTAAAATATATTCTTTAGATTCTTGCTAGCTAAAGGAAGGCAGACATCAAAGGAACTTGGAGAATCTAAGTAGTTGATTAATAGTAACCAAATTTTAATTTAAAAAGTATACTTTTGAACTATTTTTAAGTAACTAGAAAATGATTGAGTTGTTAAAGAATTAATACTAGTAAAAGCAATACTTTATTCTTGTTATTAGCAATCTATGTAATTAATTGAAATAAGTGAATCAAACATTATCCTACATAGATTAGTTTTTATATCTATTCTAATCAAAGTTTGTATTAATAATCGGGAACAAATTTTTTTAGTAGCATATGTAAATATTTCTAATGGATAACTAGGTTATTTGAATTTTTTATTCAAGTTAAGAAGTAATTTTGTAAGCTTTGTGAATAAATATTGAAAGGGAAAATAGTTAGTGAAATTCCCAGATGAAATTCCTTAAAGTTCCAATCTTAGTCTATATCATATTATATGTATTATAGAATCTTTATTTTGGTTCCTCTTAAGCTTCAATGACCTTGGTTATATTTTTAATGTCTATCTAGATAATTCAAGCTAAGAAACTCCCAATTTTTGTTTCCATTGATTAGTTTTAGAATTCCCCTTGTAGAAAGTAAATTTGTTAATTATCACCTGAAATTTGATTTTATTCAATTTCAATGAGTTTGGACCAATTCTCATAATTTGTAACTATGGAGTGATTGAAGTTTAATTATTATCCATATATTTACTGTAGTAAATCTTAGTCAGAGTCAATTCTCAATTGCCACATGTCAATAGAAAAAGGGGACATTATTCTCTAAAAATTATCACTTAGAAAAGGAAACTAAAACTAAGTTGGACTATATGAGTCTCACATCTTCTAAAGAAAAAGGTTGGAAAAAATTTCTTAATTGTCTAAAGAAGTCTTGGTGGGTTGGACCAATCAAGCATGCTATGTGTTTGCACTAGAATACTCTAAGTTTTTGACATAGCCACCCTTTGAAATTCAAAATTATAATTTGTTTGAGTTAGCTTTAAGTAGATCTTATGCAGCCTATAAGTTTCTTGGGGAGTATTCACTTGTGAATTCTAGAATTGAAGGATTGAGTAATTTTGAGTTTTGAGAGTCCTCATTTCCATGAGATCCTTATGCAACAATTCCTCATGAAACACAAAACTAAAAGGTTGAGTAAATTAGGTCGAACATTTTCTTAGGTCCATAGAAGTAAATTATATTCAAATAAATATACCTATAGAATATGAGAATTCTAAGAATTGAGGATCCCAAGGATCCAAGGGACTAGACTAATTAGAGTTTGTTACAATTATTCTCTTTGTAGATATTAGGCATTTGGATGGTTTGGTATCCCTAGATTCTATTACCCTAACTTACTTAGACCATGGAAAATTATTATAGGGACTTTGAGAATATCAATTGTCAAATCTATAAGTGTCATAGAGTTGCCACATGGTCCCTTAGACCATTAAAGGACTATGATATGTATCTATGGTATGTAGAACCCAATCCTAGATATAGAGGAACCCAAATAGCCAAGTGTTAGCCTCATGATCGCCTAGATAAATTAAGTACATGGAATTGAAAATTAGATTAGCTCAGTTAGAAGGAATACTTTGCATCCATAAGGTCCTTGATGCAAAACCAATTTTTATGTTCTTGTTTGAGCATCTTAGAATCCTTCAAGATTGAAATAAAACTTAGTTAAGATGATAGTGACATCTTCATGTATGATGAAGCCCCTAATGTACAAAAATAATGCTTAAAATTTGGTCAAGATGTTCAATGGTTCCTATGGTGTTGAAGAAAAAATAATTTTAGTTAGATGTCCTTTTGGCTATGGTAAAACCATGTTGAGATGATAAGGTTAAACTGAGGTAATGAATCATAAGCCAATTATAAGTCATTTTTAATTGTCAATTAAAAAAGGAAATATAATTTTTGGTAGAAATTTTGGGTTGTTGCAACATAGGTTTATGCCATTTCTTGTATAGTTTTGTGCCGATTTTAAGAGGAGTGATTTGATACATAGATATATTGAAAAAATAACACAATTTTGTGCAAATTAGAGTCCCTTGCCCTATGTTATCCCCTACCATTTACAATATTCCTAGACACTTAACAATTTTACCCTTTCCCATGTTCACACACCCTTATGTATTCATTATATCCACTTATTTATTACTTCTATTATTGCATTTATTCCCATACACATTCTATCCACTATGATTTATCTCATTTTATGCCTTGGGAATAGTGCATAGTCATGGAGCCATCCGCATGGTCATGGACTTGCTTCACTCAATAATAGGAAAAGAAAGGCTGAAGTTTATTTAGCTGTGTCTAAGTTTTCAACTATTTCCTACCTTATAATGAATAAGACTAAATACAAGAAAAAAAATCTACTATTTTATGACAAGAAGTAATGAAAGTGTTCAAACTTAATCATACTATGCCCTAGCTTACTCAAGTTAAGTTTATCCAAGCCAAAACAATTAATATGGGAAATGAAAATAATAAAACTAGAAATATAAAAATCACAATTCAAAAATTAAGTATAAGACAGTGAAAGGGACATAACTAGGAACTTGTAAATTGACCTAGGGAGCTCATTGGGAAATATACTATCATGCCCATGCTATCATATAATTTTCATGTTGTCATCCTATGCATGTGTTGTCATCTAGGAAAGTTAGAAAATACAATTTTTTGGGTAGATTCCTAAATTTCCTAAACATAAGAGAGAAAAGACACCAAGACTACGGCCAAACATATACCAAAAAATATACAAAATAAAAGAACTCTACTTGGTAAGCTGATGTGAAAAAAATATCAAAAGTATGATGAAAGAGAAGAAAGAGAACACAAATTTCATGTGATTGTAGTCCTCCAAGCACTTATGATAGGATAGAACATTGTTGGGATTGCTTAGGGTCTTGCTATAAATGGTCAAGCCCCTTGTTTAGCCTTTCAAATTTCATGGGCTCTCAATGAAATGAGGAAGATTGAAATAGTGTGTGTGCTTAAGATTATGAGCTTCTAAGCCCTAAGAGAAATTATATAAAGTAAATCTATAAGTGTCAATCCTTGGTCTATGGGGAGAAACACCCCAATGTGTGTATGATTTAAAACTAGGAGGTGATGGCCACTAAAGTATTTGTGAATGAAATAAATGATAGAGAAAAAAGGAAATAGAGATTTAAATTTGTAAAGAACAATAGGAACGAACATTAAAAGGAACAATTGTACATTATTCTATGAGCATAAGGAAGAAGTAATGTAGAAGCTACAATTGCACAAGATATATTATCCAATGTAATAATAAAAAACAATAAACAAAATAAAGATCATACTATATTTAAGAGATAATGTAGAATATGCACTAATGGAGTATCCAACAACATCAATGCTCACATAAGATCTACACTCATGAAGGAAAAAACTAGCATGAAAAATAATAGAAATATCTAGAGTTGCATGTGATCTCTTTAAAAATTCAAAATTGCTTTTGCATAAGGTTTGTGGGGAATATGGAGGATCACATTCAAGCAATAAGCATTTTTTTAGGGATGGGCATTACACAAGTAAGAGTAGGTAGCTAGGTGGGAAGCCAATAGTTTAATTTTTAAAAATTTGCTACATGCTAGTGCACCACACAATAATCCTAGAGAAAATTTCTAAATTTAAGACATATAGCTTGGTATTAGTAAATATCATGTTTTCATCCTAGAGAAAGTGCCTAAATTTAAGATGAACTACTTGGTATCAATAAGAAATAATAAAACATGATACAAAAGTTGGCAAACCGGTGAAGGAAAAGGCTAAGGCAGTTGGTTTGGTGCACCCTAAAGATGTTATGGGAGTACATACCAAAGTGAGGACAACTTGTACTACCAAGAAAGGTATGTGATTTTTGACCTTACATTTTACCCCAATTAGCAAGCTTATGGTATTAGGTAATAAATCTACACTAAATTACTACTAAAGTAAAATAATGAATGTAATAACATAAAAAGGATATGAAAATGATACATAGTGGTTCTTTGAGTGAGGAAATCATGTCCCCAAGCTAGAAATCTACAAAACCATGATCTCATAAATCATAGTAATGTAAAATAGATCTAGATTAGTCCATTATCAATATTAGTAATCAAAATACAAACATGAGGAAAGCTTAAGTGGTGAGAGAAATATAACAAGTATAATGTCTCTTTCAAAAGTGAACAACTAATACAAACAAAGATAAATCAATATAATTAGTATGATATGAAAGGAATAAATTTGATATGAGGAGAAAGGAAAATAATTGATACAAGGTTGAATGATATGATTCAAGGTCTAGCTTACTATGTTGCTAATAATCATGAAATCAAATTGGAAAAGTGAATCACTTGTACTAGCATGCTTTGTTGCTAGGTGATTCACATGTTTGATAAAATTCAAGATAACTTGGACTAGTGTGCAATGTTTTTAGGCGACCCCAACATATACTGGATAATTAGACACACCCCATAGATTAGTCACCAAGCCTAGATGCTTTAATTGGACAAGTGTGTTGGCTAATTACAAATTTTGGAGGGAAAAGTATGCTCCCTCTCGTTGTTTCCTAGAATAGGTTGAGAGGTAAGAACATTAAGATTTGAAGATTTCAAAATTTATAATGTGAATTTCCCTCAAAAAAATGGGTGAGAAATAATGAAAGTATGCCAAAGGTGTTAAGAAGGAGAAGTTTTGGAGAACATTTTAGAAACACTATTGCAAAGAGCAATAGTGAGACAAAATTTATATGATGTGGAAGAATACAACATCAAATAAAATCTATGGTCGAGAAGATGTTACAATTTTCATTGAAGAGGGGAGAAAAAGCATGTAGAAAGTTTTAAACTTTTGAAAAATTAAAAATTTCAATATATAAATAAGAATTTTTAAAAAATATAAAAAATATTTTTACTATTCACATTGGAAAACTAGATCATATGAGATATTTTTGAGTGAAAATGTATGGATAAGGTGTCATTCACTTTGTAAGTACCCATACATTTTTTAATTATTTTTGTCGATAAAATAATGTTTTATCTTCAAGGATCATGAAGAGGGTAGACTTGACACCCCTCGTTGATGGCAAGAACAAATATTTACTATTATTTCACATGTAATTGTAGTGTCATTTAAGTTCAAAGTTACATTTGGGAAGATATTAGAAATTAGGTAAATATTGTGATGTATATGAAGATCTTCTACAAATGGATCTTATGAAAAATTTGGATAATCTTCCCATGGAGAGCTTGGGACTAGGATCTTAGTCAATTTGACCATTTTGACAAAATATATGATGTTTATAACACATGCCACGAGTCTGGCAATACTACTCATTGTATCTTGTATTCGTATCTCCTAAATATTGGTGCCTTGAGATCGTAATATTATGATATTATTTTGCAAATCATTTGAGCATTATTATGTTGTTGGAATCGAGATATTAGTAGATTATATTGATGTGAATATTTTCATGATTAATACAAGATTGAGTCTCTTTGGGCATGAGATTTTTTCCTACAAGGTTTCTCCATGTAAATACTTTGCTATGGCATGCATTTGCTTTTAATGTTGATTTCCATTTAATATTATGATCTATCATTATTAATTAATTTGGATATATTAAAGAACACCTTTTCTCATTGATTATTTCAACCTTTTTTTCCAACAAAGATGCCATAGAGACATGAATTTCACCTCACTAGGTTGGACTAGCATAGAAAGCACATTAAATAGGGTATCCAACTTAGAGAGGTATGCTAGCAAATTTATATTTTTTTCCTTTTATGAGAAAATGGGACTTGCGGTACATGTGGTGGCAACCCTTGTGCATATGGGTGTCTAATATACATGCCTATGTCCAAAAAACACATCAATATTTAGAAAATGTGCTAGTGTTTGGAAGATGTGCTAGAATATGGGTGTGCTAGCATCTAAGAGTAGAAAGGAAAATGAAGTAGAAATAGAAGAAAGGAATGAGAATGTATCTATATAGATGTGATTTTTTTTCTAGAAATGAATTTCTTGTATAGAAGTAAGAATTTTGATAAAGTTTTGTTTGAATTGTTGCAAGGTTTGTTTAAGCTATGAGAGAGACTAGGGAGCTGAATGTTCACCTTAGTTCAATCATGAGAGGCAAACCTGACATTAGTTGACATTGTGCATCTACAAGATGTTAGGCTACATTGGGTGTACTAGATTCCTTAGATGTGATATAATGAGTGCATGCTAACGACATTGATGGAGAGCTGGGATGCAAACAAATTTGCATTTTGTATGTTCATAAAGGAGATTAGAATTACCAAAGAGGCCTTTATTGTCTCTATCTCCAAAGAAAAGCATGGTGAAGGAAATTGCAAGTAGAAAAGGCCATGTATGGAAGCTAATAATTCAATTGGAGTTGGTTCTTAGTAGATTATGGAAGCTCTTCTTTCTTATTTGTTTTATTTTATCTCTCCACCTCTTAGAAAGAGTAGAATTTAAGAGGAGTTCTTGGCTCTTTACTATATTATGTAGGTTTTTTATAATTGTTATTATTGTGTCTCTCTTAACCCTCCCAAATAAAACTAGTCTTATTATTTTCACACTTCACATTTTGTTTAGGTGGTTGCATTGAAATTATTTTATTTTAAATAAGAGGGTCCATTAAATGTCACATTTTATCATATAAAAAAGAGTGAAATATATTACTTTCATTTACAAAATTTATTGTTCTAAGAAACCTTAGGTGTGAGAATAAATCTTATTTTAATTAAAACATAAATACAAGTTTAATTGAAAGAAGAATATTGGGTAGCTTTGAATAGTGGATTTTTGTGTTTTTTAAAGTATTGATCTTAAGTATTTATAAAGATATAATAAAAATTGATCAAAAAGAAAAAGATATAGTGGTCTCCACACATGTAGAATAGAACTACCTTATAAAAGATAAGACAAGGTTGCGTAATAAAATATAAAAATAAAAAGTAAGAAAGGTTGAAGATAATCTCTATAAGTTGTAAAAAATTTTATGTCAAAATGACTGGTTAAATAGAACAAATAATTGTAGATGATCTTGTAATAGATTAACAAAAATTATTAATCACAAAATATCCATGAGATAAATTAAGATTGTCAAAGAAGTTTAGAAATTCTTAAAATAAAATTATAATTATAATGTAAACAAATTTAACAATTTCAGAGATAGAATTCCAACTACAAAATGATGCTATTGACTATTATTTTTAAAATAAAATATTTCATAATATTACAATTGTGGGTTTATATGTTAAAAGATATTTTATATGAGTGACCATATATAGAATTAAGATTATATATAAAACATATTTATTTTCTTCTCAAATTTAGATTGATGACTTTTAGAAGAGGGGAGAAATTAAGATAGAGTTTTCACATCTTCTCTGGACTATATTGTTAGATTGACTTATTTTGTTTTTATTGATAAAGAAACTAACACAACTCTTCAATATTGTGGAAAATGATTTCAAACTCTAAACCTTACCCAAAAGCTTTTTTTTCTTTAGTTAAATGTTCATGATAAATTTCTATCAAGAAAATAATGGAAAATGAAGACTGATTTGAAATCCTCGAATATTATATATGTGATAATGTAGAGCAAAACTAGTGCACACCTTCTCCTTCACCACCCCTTGCCTTCAAGATTTGGGGGAAGGTAATAGGTAATCTAAAATCCCCTGGTTTATCCTATGTCCATTGAGTCATTTTTGGCTAAATGAATTACCCATTTAAGGGAAATGCTTTTATTTTCTCATGGAATTAGATGTCAGTCATGCTTGGCTTGGAGGATATAGCTTGAAAGGAAAGTGAGGATCTTAAAAAACCACTTCAAATAAAGAGAAAATTTGGATTATGTTCGAAGTTACATTGCAAAATTTTGTGAATTGTACTTTTCCCAATGAAAATTTTAGTATATCTGTTGTGGACAAAAATCAGTTTGTCTCTAAAAGACCATAATCACTAATGAGTATACTAAGAGTCTCTGTGGGACTGAATCTATTCATAAACATTAGAAACTAAACTTTGACAGTGTCAGCAAAAAATCCGAATCCAAAATAGGAGTTCATGACTCTCTTATTACCTTTGGAGTTGGCTACATTGACCAAAATACTAACAATCTTGTTGAAGCAGAAGCTGTTTTCAAGGGTATATTAGACTCTTTTCATTTATCTTCCCATATAAAAAGCCACTTTCAGGGGTATATTGGGTTCTTCTTTCAGAGGTATATCAGGGTCTTCTCATTATCTTCCCATGCTATTTATATGGGAGGAAACTCACATGTCATTATCAATGGTTTGAAGAAAAGGACTTAAGTATTGGGTCTGGGCTATTAAGATTGAGGAAATGTGTGAGAATCTGATTGGATTCTTTTGATTGACTCCTTCCACTGGCCAACTTACAGACTGGCTGGCTAATTGGGTCCTTTGATGATGGATTTAAAAAAGAACAAATTCTTCATGGAGACCAGATCAAAGAAGAGATATCTAAATTAATAGACTTGATTCAAAATGATGTAGTTTAATGCAATTAGATTTCTACAATCCATAACTGAAATAATTAAGCTGCTTCTGGATTTGATTGTGTGCTTGTTTTTTTATCAATGTTTTGGATCACACGCAGTGATCCATCATCAGATCATTCTTTTCAGCTTTTTTTTCTGATGACGGAATACTGTGTTGATCCAAAACATTGATAAAAAATAAGCACACAATCAAATCCAGAAGCAGATTAATTATTTGATGTAGTTTAATTTACCATTTGTCAATTTACCTCATATTCTTTTAATTCTTTAATCCCCCTATTTGTTTGTTTAACCTTACTGCATTATAAATTTGATATATGTTTGTAAAGATATGTACACCCAATATAAACTATCACAATATAAAAAATCAATATCCTTCAGGACAAAATAAAACAGAAACAGAAAATAATTATGCTCACCTTATGCACTTCTTCTCAGCTATTTGCTTTTGGAAGCCATGAAAACTGCCATAGTCAAAAGCTTGCCTGAGGAAAAGAACCAGAAATTCAAACATGGTACGTGTTAAAAACGAAAATTTTCACAACCAAGTGAAAGAATTCTAATACAGAATTTTAAAATCTTTGGCTTAAAAATAAACCCATATAATTTAAGTTTCAACAATGTGCAGATAAGGAATTTACATTACCAGAGCTTGTTAGGTGTCTGTTTCCTCTGCAACCCACAATCTTTTTTACATTGTTTGTTTTACTTAAAGGCCATTTAGTATTCTGCTTGATTATTGCCTCTGCAAGGACATCAGGAAAAGCAAAAAGAATCTTCGACATGTTTTTTTTTAAAAGGTTATGTGTGAATGAAGTTTCTGTTTTTAAAGCTTAAATAACTCCTATATTGTGCATCTAAAAATTCTAAATAGAAAATTGAGTATCTTGCTGATATTTAGTTATTATTTTTTGTTTAATTATAACCACTATTTTGATTTAGATTATTTATTTTATTGTAATTTACTATTTTAATATAAAAATTATTTTATAAATTTAAATTGTGTATAAAATAAAAATTTGATAGTATTTTCAACTGAAAGTTAAGAATAGAGGGGTATCCATTCAAAAGGCAAAACAATTTTGTGGATGATATAAACTCTTCCATAAAAAAAACCTACTATTTTTTAAAAAATTTGATAAATAATATATATCCATGAGAATATGGTTAATGTTGTCTCTCATCACCTGACCGTCATATATATGGTAGTCACACAAATGCTTAGTGGAAAGAACTATTAATCAAAGGATTGTAGTTCAATTGATTGAGCACAATTGGTGAGCGTGATGGTATGTTCCTTGAGTACACCATCCACCAAGGTTCAAATCCTCGGAAAGATTGTGCCTCTAACATTCTTCCATTAGAAAAACATCATCCTTAATCTTTTGTTTTTCAATTGATAAATAAATATTTATTAATTTAATAAAAAAAAAAAAAATTTCAAATTATATGCTATCCAATCTACACATGCATGGTGAAGAAATTGTTAAGAAATGAGACACCTAATAAATCTCCAAAACTTCACATTTAATTATAAATTTTATTTTTATTTTTTTATTATATCATACTCAATGTAATCTTAATTTATATCATTCTTTTTGTACAAAGATTCGGACCTCCTTATCTTAATAAAAAAAAGTATAATCTTAATTTAAATAAAATACAATCTGAATAATAAAAAATAAAATAAATAAAATTATGGTCAAATTCAGAATAATCTAAAAATATTTTAGTTCACATCTATTTGTTTGCAAAAGTTGAGGTTGTCAATTCATTTTTTTTGTGAGTGGAGTATGTAATATTCTCCACTTGGAAACTTTACCCTACATTTACTTTCTTTAAAGGAGGTCTACTATTTTTTATTTGCAAAGTTTGAGGAGCCTTTTACATTATTATTATTGTTTATTATATAATTTTTGAATTACCTTAGGTAATGGTGGTACCTATCAAAACTATTTTTATTTTTTAGTTATATCATGTCAAGTAGTGTATTCGTGTATGGAAATTTGGGAAAGCGATTTGTGTTTTATTTGATTGATAGGTTGCTTTTAGGATTAAGTTTTTTTAGTAATTTTATGAAAATTTTGGTGGTTAATATCATTTATAAATTTAACTCTTTTGTTTTATCTTATTTTATGAAGTGTAGAATGATTAAATAAATGATTGTTAAAAAATAGTCATTCATAATGTTTATTATTCATCAAAAAATTTGGTGAAATTTTATTTATTTAGGCATATTATTATTTAATTCATATGTTTGTGGATTGGTCACATCTTTTGAGAGAAGTTGAAGGGAGAATTTTTAATGTCATTTATTTCAAGTCTACACAATCTATTTGGGAGAGAGACTTTTAATGTAGATATGAATGGGCGGAAGATTCTATACTAGGTCATTAAGGAGTTTTATGTGGAATTGTGGAGGAGGTTCATAGATTCTTTTCTATCATTGATGTGTGAGGTGAGTGTGGTAGGTGTTTGAATCTCTAGGACGTGCTACAAGACTTGGAATTTGATAATATATAAGGTGATATTTAGGGTTCATCTTGTTTTCTTGGATGGGTAGTAGAATCAACTTCCTACACTAATCTTGAGAGAAATGTACATTTTTTTAAAAATGATCTAAGCTATTACAAAAAATGTAGTAACACATAAAAGTGTAAACAATATAACACACAACACTAGTATTACATGGGAAAAATCCTTAGGGAGAAAAACCCCACACTCCAAAACTTGCTCAATGTATTATTATATCAAATATGATATTACAACACACTTATAGAGTGAGATTTCATAGGAGTTTAGCCAATTTCAAATTTTAAAGTAATTTTAGTAATATTCAAGCATGTAAACTTTCATACATACACACTACAAATCCAACACCTCAATTACAAAAAATGAGCAATCTAGAAATTGTCAAAGAATGTGCTAAATCCACCGAGGAAGATTCCATAACTAGCTAAAAATAGTGAATCAATAATGCCTCTCACAATGGTCATAATGCGTCATAAGCATCAACCCAACATGGGTGCCCAAGTTTGTGACTCCCATTGACAAAAATAGAGTTACATGACAAGTGTAGACACCTATTGTAATGTTGGTCAAGGTTCCAAAGTAACTCCCCTCTTACAAGCTCTTACATGACATAAGAAATTGACATAATGTTGTTATAGGATCCCACACAAGTATGTGTTGCAAATATACTTAAAATAGACACTTTAAATATCCTCTTACAATGTCAAAAATGTGCCGACACTTGGTAAATGATGTCGTCTCAACTTCTCATGCCCCATTTTTAAGTGAGGATAATTTAATTATATATATATATATATATAATAATAAAATACGAGAAAATAGTAAACAATTAAAATAATAAAATAAGTAATTTTGTAAGGTTGAAATGCCTAATTCCCATCATTCTCCCACTTTTGGAATACCTTGCAAGATCCAAAAGGAAATCATACCAATATGGAATCTAAATGTTAGGGGCTAAGAGATCCATATACTCTAAACACTGGATCTAAATTTCTCTATACTCATGGGATTTGCTAAAGAATTGACAACATTCATCAAAGTTTTTACTCTCTCTAATTGCACCCTTCCATCTTCACCCATATCTCTAACATTTAAATGAAATTGCACATATGTGTGCTTGGTCCTTGTATGAAATGTTAGGTTCTTTACTAAAAAAATTACAAATTGACTCTCATATAAAGTGTAACCTTACCTTGATTCAACCTAACATCTAAACACTATATTTTCAACCAAATTGCTTCTTTATAGAAATGATTTTTCACCATATAATTTTCTGTAGTAGTGGATAAAGTGACCACAACTTGTCACTTTCTCACCCAACTTATTGCACCATCATTTAAAATAAACAAATATGCATTGATGGATCTTTTGATATTAACATCTTCAGTCCAATCTGAGTCCACATTATTGTGAATATCCAAGGAATGCATGTCTATTATAAAATTACCATGATAACACAAGGAACACTCTGAGGTAGCTTGTAAATATTTGAAGACTCTTTTCACTACATCCCAACAAATCCATTTAGGACTATACATAAATTTGATGAGAACTCCCACTACTCGGGCAATGTTTGGTCTATTATAGACCATGACATACATTAAAAATTTGAATATTAGCCTTTTCCACAAGAGAAGAGAAAACTATGAAACAACCCTTTAGACTTAAAAGGGAGATAGAAAAATAAAGGATATTATGATCCTTTGGTTAAAATATATTAATAAAGGGGATAGGGGTCCTAGCTCGATTAGCTAAAGCATCATGTTGCAGGCAAGCAGTCACAAGTTCTAGTATCCCTCGATCCTCGTGGTATTGGAGAGCATGTCGTGCCAACATCATTGGTCACATGAAAAAAGTTTATCGAGCACACTGCAATTTATAGGGGGGCTACCCAATTCTTGCAGTCTAAAAAAAGAGAGATTAATAAGAAAGATACATAAAAAAATCTTTTAAAAAGGGAGAAGTAATTATATTTATTAAATAATAATTAAAGGCATCCTTTGTGAAAGAGTGTGATGGTTTGGAAACCACCCCTTAAAAGGATATATAAGGAATTCATGGGAGACTTGGAAAAGGCATGGAGAACATTCAAGGAAGAAGAAAGTGGTTTGGTGAGCTATGGGCATTGGAGAAGGGGGCACACAAAGTGTGTCAAACTCGAGGTACAAAGTACACCTGTGATTGTCTTGGCCAGGGCCGTTATGCATGTTGAGTAGTTATTATTGAGCATGTGGTATACATGTTGAGCAATTACTCTGGAGCATGCTGTATACATGTTGAGTAATTACTTTGGAGCATGTTGTATATGTGTTGAGTAATTACTTTGAAGCACGGTGTGCACTTGTGTTGAGCATTATTCTATTGAAGCACTTGTATAGAGCACAATAGAGTGTTGTGTTCTGAAAGGAACTGTTTCCTCCTAGATTGCTCCATAGCAAGAGCCAATTGTTGGTATGTGGCGACTTATCATGCAAATATTGTACACTCGTAACAAGAAATGGGCTTTGAGGCATCACCCCAATTTTATTTTATTTTGTTAACACTTCAAGGTTTTTTCCCGTTGACACATCAAGGTTTTTTCTTGTTGACACATCAAGGTTTTCCCATTAACACGTCAAATGAAGAAAGACCTTGTAAAACCCTAATTCAAGAAGGTCCCAAAATCTTGTTATAAGCAGCTAGGATGTATGTTGCAGCATGGTGTTCATGAGATTATGATTTGTTTTGCACTGGATAATAAAATCATTGGATGACTGAGTTTCTGTGGATGTAGCCCATATTGGGTGAACCGCGTTAAATTCTTTGTTGATCTCTTTTGTGTTATTCTTTATTGTTATTTCTGGGTTATTTAATCTACATATAATTTTTAATGTTTATTTCTCCAATTTGTCTGAATCCTAACAACTAGTATCAAAGTCGTGTGTATTTTGGTTGATTGGCAGGAAACCTTTAGATTTAAGTGGGATCAATAGAAGAAGGTAAATTAAAGGTTGAGAAGTTCAACGGCCAAAATGATCACTAATGGAAGATGCAGATGGAAGATTATTTGTATCAAAAGGATCTATGGCAGCCATTGCAAGGAAAAGAAAAGAAAGAGGCTACGATGTCTGATGAAGAATGGGAGATTCTAGATAGAAAGTCATTGGGAACCATTCGGTTGTTCCTAACACCATCTGTCGAATTCAATATAACAAAAGCAAAGACAACATAGGATCTGATGGAGGCTTTGGCTAAATTGTATGAAAAACCCTCAACCTCAAATAAGGTATTTCTCATGAAGAGTTTGTTTAATCTGAAAATGATTGAAGGTGGATTTGTGAAAAATCATTTAAATGAGTTTAATATGATTACCAGTTAGTTAACTTCTGTAAAAGTAAATTTTGATGAAGAGGTTGTTGAAAATTGAGGTGTTTTCTTACCTTAATACTTTGTAAAACTTTAAGATTGCTGATCTAAATATTCTTTTCCTTTGTTACAGATTCTTTGCGGGTGATTATCTGATTAATCCATTTTACCATTTGGAGAATGAAGATAGAAGTTGTAGAAGAATTAGACAGGATATTAGAAAGATTACACAAGCATATACCGTGGAGAAACCCTTTTGGGAAAAAAATCCACCAAGAATCAATGTATTATTTAATCTCAGAATAAGATTGCAATAATTCCAATCCTTGCTTGAGATGCTTCTTTTTCCTTCAACAAATCTTCTTCACAACTTGCAATAAAAACTGATACAAACTCTCTTCAACTTTCTTGAGATAAATAGGCAATAATTAACCTTGTAAACTCTAAAGAGTTACAATTGCAAAGCTCAATCCCCATCTCACAAAAGGTACGCCTATCTCTTGCAAGTAGAGTTCTACCGTGAAGAACAATTCCAAAACATGTGCTTCATCCATTTGGGCATCCCAAACTGAAGTCACAACTAAACCTTGATTTCATAGATATTTTCAAGGCTTATCCTCAAAGTAGGCACCCAAGATTGGGCCCACTTAACTCGACCTTCTAAAATATCTTAGCATGCAAAAGTGTTAACTCCAAGAAGACAACTTGGGTGCCCAAGGTGGGTCCAAGTCATTATCTGTTAACTGAAACATATCTCTCCACCATTCATTCAAGAATGTTCATCCCCTGTTAACTTAAGGAAGTCACCTGTTATCTGTCATGCAACTCAAGTCATTAGTCATGCATTCCAAGTTAGCTGAAGTCAACTAGCATTCAATTAAAACTAACTGAAGATAACTGAACTAAACTGAACTAAACTAAACTAAACTGATTCTAAATTGAACTGAACTAAACTAAACTTTATGCATGTAAACATCAATCCCTAACTCCTAGGATCTTTACATGCATTACAGAAGTGTTATCTCTTACTCCAAATAGTTAATTTAACTCAAGGTGAGTTCCACCTTCCATGTGGGCACCCCATGTGCTCCTATTATTTAGGAACTCATCTTGGATGCCCTCACATGCTCCTATCATTTAGAATTAACTACAAATGTCAATTAACATGATATTATTTCATTCAAAATTAATCTCTTTCTAATCCTAGTGTTTGAGAACACTTTCCAAGGACTTAGGAGATACATGAAATAAATAATGTTTAGGATAGTAATTAAATGGCATCCTATTTCCAACATTCTCCCACTTGACATGTTATACATTGCAATTATTCTAAACAAGGAACAAATATTATAAATCAAGTACAGGACTCAAGGCCAATGGCCTTCTTGCACCAACTAATCAATCTATGCCAATTTCAAATGCAACCTGCATAATCATGAAACTCCAAGCAAATGATTAAAACCAAGAGAACTTATCTGTAGGAACTGGTTTTATAAGATAAAAGTAACATTAATTAAAGTGTTAACTTTCTCAATTAATACCTTCCCACTCTCAACCATTTCTCGCACAAAGTGATATTGAACATCAACATGCTTAGTACGAGCATGATACATAGGATTTTTTTGGCTAAACACATAGCACTCTGACTATCACATTCAAGTTTAACTTACTTGCAATTAAAACCAATACCTTTCCCAAGTCTCTGTATCCAAACTTCCTCTTTGGAGGCATGTGAAATTGTCGAGTGTGTTGAACTCATGTTCAACCAAGGTGTAGGCTCCTCGGTGTTTTCTGTTGAAAAATATTTTCTTGCTAGTAACCATTCCAACAAATATCTCTTACCATAAGAGAACTTAAGCCTCGCCTATTTCTCCAAGTATCCATGAGGACCTGTAACCAACCAATCCATTGCAAACTCCAAATGCAACATAACACTATCATGAAGTAATCAAGCAAATGATTAATGTGCCCAATACTTAAGAGAACTACACAAGATCAATGCCAAAGCTCCAAGCTTCAACATAAACATGACATTCATGATCTAATCATCTCCTCCTAGGACATCACATGCACTATAACATACATAAACATCCTAGTCTCAAGAGAATCATGCCAAACTCTAAATGCAACAAGAGTAAACCGTGACATAATAGCAACCAATCTAAACCAAGAAAACATATCCCCAATCACCTGAAGATAACCTTACCAATGATGCATCCATGTCACTACCAACAACTCCCACTGAACCATGGTACCAAGTCACACATGGAATCATGACTACCATCCTCTTCATGAAGATCACTATATCCTACCAAAGCTCCCACTGAATTGTGATACTGAGCTATACATGGCAACTTGAGATAAACATCAAACCATCACTTTCAAAAGCATATGGAATTTCAGACATTTCCTCATGATCAAAATTATCATAACATGTACCATGCCACAACTCTAAACTGCTAATCAAGAGTATACCATGACATAATAAACAAACCATCCTACAATGAAGAATCCACTTCATTTCCAAATTCTCTCACTGAACCGTGATATTGAGCAATCCCATGGCATCATGATGCACATAATCAAAACCACATTTTTGTCATAAGCTCACACTAAACCTGTGAATCCAAGCTTTAAATTACACATGATAACCATCCTCTAAAGCAAGAATATATACCTCTTTTACAAATCTTCAATAACACAATTAAAAGCTCCCACTACAACCAAAAAACCTTCAAAATTTTAAGAGAAAGGCATCCCAACCCTTAACCAACCACTAGCTCTAATACCAAATGCTAAAAATTGAGGTGTTTTCTTACCTTAATACTTTGTAAAACTTTAAGATTACTGATATAAATATGCTTTTCCTTTGTTACAAATTCTTTGTGGGTGATTATCCGATTAATCCATTTTACCATTTGTAGAATGAAGAAAAAAGTTGTAGAAGAATTAGATAGGATATTAGAAAGATTACACAAGCATATACCGTGGAGAAACCCTTTCAGGAAAAAATTCCACCAAGAATCAATGTATTATTTAATCTCATAATAAGATTACAATAATTTCAATCCTTGCTTAAGATGCTTCTTTTTCCTTCAACAAATCTTCTTCACAACCTGCAATAAAAACTGATACAAACTCTCTTCAACTTGCTTGAGATAAATAGGCAATAATCAACCTTGTAAACTCCAAAGAGTTACAATTACAAAGCTCAATCCCTATCTTACAAAAGGTACGCCTATCTCTTGCAAGTAGAGTTCTACCGTGAAGAACAATGCCAAAACATGTGCTTCATCCATTTGGGCATCCCAAATTGAAGTCACAACTGAACCTTGATTTCGTAGATATTTTCAAGGCTTATCCTCAAAGTAGGCGCCCAAGAATGGGCTCACTTAACTTAGCCTTTTGAAATATCTTAGCATGCAAAAGTGTTAAATCCAAGAAGCCAACTTGGGCGCCCAAGGAGGGTCCAAGTCATTATCTGTTAATTGAAACATATCTCTCCGCCATTCATGCAAGAATGGTCATCCCCTGTCAACTGAAGGAAGTCAGTTGTTATCTGTCATGCAACTCAAGTCATTAGTCATGCATTCCAAGTTAACTAAAGTCAACTAGCATTCAAATAAAACTAACTGAAGATAACTAAACTAAACTAAACTAATTCTAAACTAAACTGAACTGATTTGAATTGAATTGAACTGAACTTCATGCATGTAAAAATCAATCCCTAACTCCTAGGATCTTTACATACATTACAAAAGTGTTATCTCTTACTCCAAATAGTTAACTTAACTCAAGTTGAGTTCCACCTTCCATGTGGGTGCCCCATGTGATCCTATTATTTAGGAACTCATCTTGGACGCCCTCACATGCTCCTATTATTTAGAATTAACTACAAATGTCAATTGACATGATTATTTCATTCAAAATTAATCTCTTTCTAATCCTAGTGTTTGAGAACACTTTCAAAGGACTTAGGAGATACATGAAATAAATAATGTCCAGGATTGTAATTAAATGGCATCCTATTTCCAACAAAGGTTAGGGCTCTCTTGATTTTATTTCTTTTCCAAAAAGTTGGAACAACTTGGTAATGGATGCAAGTAACTCTATCTCTGGTTCAAATACATTAAAATTTTATGATGTTGTTGGTGTTATCCTTGGTGAGGAAATGTGATGGAAAAGCATAGGTGAGAGATCAACATCGGGTAATGATTTGACTATAGAGAATAGGAGAAGAACAACGGAGAGGAAAAATCCCTACAAATCGTGGGAAGTCACAAGGGAAGTTGAATAAAGGAAAATCTAAATCGAAAGGAAGAATGGATTGTTGGCATTGTGGAAAGCCAAGACACTTCAAGAAGGATTGTTGGTCTTGAAAGGGAAAACAAGGAGATGGACAACATGATGACAGTAAGGAAGCTAATATTGCAAGTAATAAATTACAGGATGTTTTAATCTTGTGTTTAGATAATGCTAATGATTCTTTGGTAATAGATTCAAGGGATTCATTTCATGCCACACCCGATAGGAGATATTTGTAGATTATGTTCAAGGTGATTTTGGACAAGTATATTTGGGCAATGATGAACTTTGTCAGATTATTGGAAAAGGAAAGATAAAAATCAAGTTGTGGAATGGAAATGAATGGTTGCTATAGGAGGTAAGGAATGTTCCAAATTTGAGAAGGAATTTAATTTTTGTGGGACAATGGGTAGTGAAGGCTACATAGTTAACTTTTCAAACAAATTTTGGAAGGTCACTAAAGGTGCATTAGTAGTAGCTAAAGGTGAAAATGTAGGCACATTGTATTTGTGTACTGGTAATACTTATTCTACCTTAGTTGCTACATAAACAATTGCTATTGAGACAGTTATAACACTTGCTATAGGGACAAAAAAAAATTGTGGCATCATAGAATTAGGCACACGAGTGAGAAAGGGATGAAGATCCTTCACTCCAGAAAGTTGCTACTAGGTCTGAAGCAGATTGACTTGGAGTTCTGCAAAAATTGTGTTTATGGAAAATAGAAAAGAGTCTAATTTCTCAAAGTTGGGAAAGAGAAGAAGAGTGAGAAATTAGAGCTTGTGCATTTAGATGTACGAGAACCAACTCAGGTATATTCTCTTTGTGGCTCTTGTTATTATGTTACTTTTATTGATGATGCAACTAGGAAAACATGGGTGTATTTCCTAAAACAAAAATCAGAAGTATTTGAAACTTTTAAAAAATGGAAAGATTTGGTTGAGAATGAGACAGGAAAAAAGTTGAAGTGTCTCATATTTGATATTGGAGGCGAGTATTGCAATAGAGAATTTGAAAATCACTATTCATACAGTGGAATCCATGGGCAGAAAATGGTTCCTGGAACCCCACAAGAAAATGGTGTGTCTGAGAGGATGAATAGGACTATTATGGAGCGTGCAAGGAGCATGAGATTGCATGTTGTACTACCCTTACATTTTTGGGTAGATGTTGTACGTACCACGTTTATTTAATAAATAGGGGACCTTCAAATCCTTTGGATGGTGGCATTCCAGAGGAGGCATGGACGGGTAAAAAGGCGAACTATTCATTTTTGAAAACCTTTGGTTGTGAAGCTTTTGTCCATATTGATATTGAAAATAGAACCAAGATTGAGGCTAAGTCTAAAAACTGTACCTTTATTGGATATGGAGTGGATGAATTTGGTTATTGGTTATGGGATTATAAAAATCATAAAATCATTAGGATCAGAGATGTTATATTCAATGAGAAGGTTATGTATAAGGATCGGCTATAGGAAAAGATGCATGAACACGATAGAAAGGAATATGTCGTGCTGGATGAGATTCTAGAAAATAAAATGCCAGTGGTACCTAATGCTTAGCAACAAGTTATCCCATAGACTCCTGTAAGTGTTAGACGTTCTAGAAGGATAACTAGACCTCTAGAAAGATTTTCTCCATCGCTATATTCTATATTATTAACTTATTCTAGTGAACCTAAAGGTTATGAAGAAGCCATGTAGGTAGATACCAAAAAGCAGTGGGAGCTAGGCATGAAAGAGGAAATGGATTCCTTGCTGCAGAATCAGACTTGGGACTTAGTCCAATTGCCTGCAGGTAAAAGAGAATTTCCAAATAAATAAATTTACAGGTTGAGGGAAGAAAATGGAGGCGAGAAAAGATATAAGGACAAACTGATTCTGGTTCATCTCTAGGAGTGTAATCATCAGAATCTTCATCTGGTATATACACAATTATCTGCTCTTTTCCCTTTTCTTCAGTTCTTGGAGATTTGAGTGTTGGAGGAATGTCATCAATAGACTCTAGAGCCCTTTTATGCTTCTTCTCCACTTTACTGGAAGATGACCCGACTTCAAATGCTCTTACCGGAAGAGAGATTCCAACTATTCCAAACTTTCCCAACAACTCTCTAAAGAAATTTTCATAAACTTGCACACAATTTTCTAGAGTATTGAAATTTTTAAAAGTTTGCTTGCAAATGGGTTCATTTTCCTTCCATACCACATTATCATTCTAAGGCAAGCAATTCAGAAAATACATCATAATGCATATAACTAGGGTACCAAACCTAAAGGGGTAATCTCATCCTTCGTCAATTGCACATTTTCCATCAATTGATCCTTCAACAATCCACATAGATCAAAGTCTTCATCTTCCATTATCATTTTGTGCAAAATGTAGACTGTGCCTGTTGAGGTTGATCCTTCCTTGTTTTTGAAGAAAATTTTATATGAAATTTCATGTGCAATGTGCCTCGTTATTGGATCTTTGATTGTTGAAATTAACAGAGCTCTCTGATCTCCTATCACTCTGGTTAGGGTTTTGACCACTTGATTCCGAATTGACTTCTTTTTCAGAACATCTCAAATATTGCATAATCCTGTTAGATTTCTTATCACCTCTTTTGAAATTTGGTAGGGTTTATCCAGAGTAAGGATATCATCATCCAATTTGTTCAAGATAAACCTGACCACTTCGGTGTTGATGAAATAAGGAAACTCATTCTAGATGTAAAAATTCTTATGTTTCACACCTTCAAGCCACTTCAATTCATTGACTAACAACAAATTTCTTACATCACTGATATTCCTACTACTATATTCATCCAAAGTCACCGTTCCTTTGATTTTCTTCATTTTACTTTTTATACAGAACAAGTTTTTCTACTAAGCACAAAATTCAAAATTCTACAAGCAACTAAAATACCTGAAGATTCACCGCCAAATTTGCTTTACTCCTTTGAATTTTCACTGCAGAGGCTCTCCTTTTGTTCTTCTTCAATGCAAGGTGACAAATGAGGGTTCCAAATACCCTTTTATGACTTTGTGCACCTAGCCTTTTTATCCTCACTAAATACTTTTCCCTAGCATTTCTGGTAACTCTATTTTCTCAGATGACAAAAGAAAATTTGTCTGTGGACCTTCTACTTCTCATATTCCTGCAGAAGTGATCATTGATGCATTTTTCAAACTTTTATCATAGCTACTAACAATTTTCTGCATTTTGGTGCCAACTATCGATAGGGGGCCAAAGGATTTTTCTTGAAAAAGAATCCCCCTAGGCCAATGGCCTAAGATCAATTTCCGGAGGAATTACTGGAGGCAGCTTTTGGTACGGGCTTATTTCCTTCATCAGATCCACTCTTCTTTACCCAAATTTTCTTCATCTGATCTCTTATCTCTTCCACAATCACTTTTCCTTTTCCTTTGTCATCTTTTTGTGAAATTCTTCCTTTGTATACTAGACCTCTTCTGTCAATATTTATGTTCCTGCAGAATCTTGCAATGTGACCAAATCTGTTGCAACTATAACACACCGGATTTCTCTGTCTAGACCACTCATTCCACTGATTTCCTCTTGATATGCATTGATTAGCAACATGCCCAAATCTTCCACAAGTATAGCATTTAGCATTTCTTAAACTGATAGACATACTTTTGCATTCAATAGACTTATGACCAAAATTTTTGCAACTAAAACACTGACCAGGAAATGATGGACTACTTGAATTTACTTTACCTCTACATTAAGAAGCCATATGACCAAATTTATTACAAGAAAAGAAATAACCATTAAAATTTTGAGCATTGGGTTGTCTTATCGGATACCTTCTACCTTTGTTCATTTGATTTTTTTGTCTAGAATCCTTATGTTCAGATCTAAAGCTTTCTTCCTTCTCATATCCAAGACCTCACTTATCATTTGTATCCTTCTATTCTTTAGTCAGCTCATCAAGCTTAGCAGAACTGATCCTAAACTTCTCCTTGTACTCATTTGCAGTAGTGAGTTCATATCTGAGAATAACTATCTATCTTTCAAGTTTTTGTTCATTGCTTCTAGATTGTTGCAGTTCAATCTCCAGCTGAATGAATCCATTATTTACTCTTTTGCATTCTTTATATTTTTCTTTTAAAGTCTGGGCTAGATTCTCCTCATTCTTCTTCCTTTCTTCAATCTCCTTAGTCAACTTCATTGCCACATATTCCATCTCAAACTTCAGAGTAGCATTATTTCTAGCAATTTTTTCACATTCTTTAGTTATCTCCTTTAGGGTCTGATTCAGGTGAACATCTTCCAAGTTTTTATTTTCTTTCTACTTTAGCTGATCACAGAGTTCCTTTTTTCTCTTCACTCATTGATTTTGTCTTTCAATGAATGAATGAATTTCTCAACATCCACAAGATTTTCTTTTAATTCCATGACTTCTGCTTTAGACTGATCAAGGTCAAGTGCCACCATAAGCTGTTGTTGAAGACCACTTGAGTCCATTGTATTCCAAGATCCACCTCAAGCTGTTAGAATTCTACAGAGGAACTGTGCTCTGATACCAATTGTTGGACTCAAGGAACATTGAGAGGGGGGGTGAATCAGTGTTCAACAAATTAGACTTTCAATTCAGATCTTAAACCATTTACAACACATAAATACATATGCAAACACATAAACAAGATGATCAAAACACCATAACACCACTATTTTTACATGGAAACCCTATTAGGGGAAAAACCATGGTGGAGATTAATCCATAATTTATACTCTGTTAAAAGTATGAATAAAAGGGAATGCGCTTGCATTCATGCACACTGCCTAGAGCTCATTGCTCAAAATAAGGAAGGCTCACTGCCTTACCAAATGTTTGCGATTACAATAAAAATTGAAATGAGAAGATAGCATCTACAAATGTCTGATTCAGTTCTGGTGAAACACATAAAACAGTTTCTGAACCTTTTGTTTGATCCTGCAACTCGCTCTGCTCTGCTCTGCCTTAATTCACAATAGTCTTCTTCTGCTCAGGCAAAATTTACTCAACTGATCTATTGATGTTTGCTCATATAGTTGCTTTGCACTTTTTCGCACACAAACCTTCTCACAACTTCACCCTCACTTCTAAGAAATATGAATTATCAATCTCATATATATATATATCCGCTAACAAAGATTTTTAATCACTTAAGTCAACTTTAACAAAACATGAAATATTCTCCAACAACCAGCGCAAATCATGAGCAATCTTTAATGCACAACCACACAAGTCGGCTAAGACATAGCTGAGACCCAAAACAATATTCTCAAACTTAAAAACAATTAAACAACTACTCCTTATACATTTGCGACACACTACATTCATTGAGTCGGCCACAATAAACAAAAAATCATTCTACTAAATCTCCTAACTCGTACACTAATTGCTACAACACCACAAAACTTACCAATAAGGTAACATACATGCTTAACAAACTTTCCTGGGGATCCAAAACATAAAATGATGATTCAATGAAGCATACAAATCGATTAATTGACCGAATACCCTATTCTTCATGCTTTCTACCGATAACACAATGTCTTCTATATTTCCTACTGATATAAGTAGATCCTGATCTGCGGATTGAGATAATGACTTCAGTTGCCATCAATGATGTACACTAGAAGCCATAAAAAATCTCCCCAAGCTACATGCCAACACCAACCAAAAATTAATAATGTTTAGTTTTCCACTTCCTAAGCCATAGCCGAAGCTTGAAAATATTATAACTTTAATCCATGAGATGTATACATAGTTTATTTCTATCAAAATTCATAGAAAATTTTATGATGCACATATATATACTAGTGCTTCATTATCATTTTGTTTCCAATATTAGGGAATTGAGAACAATTAAAAGAAAATTTTGAGTACAATAGCATGGATGTTCAAGGCCAAGTCTTCACCTACAATAAGTATAAACATCAAGAAACAATCACTATAGAAGGACACATTTTTAAATGTATTTTTTTGAGTTTAACAAGGCACATGTTGATATATTTCTAGGAAATGATTTCATAGATAATTATTTTTCTTATGGAAGTATAAATAAACGTGTCTTATTTACTCTAAATGGAGAAAGAGTTAAGGTCTTGAGACTTGTAGATGCCTCTAAAAATTTCCTTCTACTATGATTGTCTAATCTAACAATATTTTATAATTTTTTGAGCTAAAGAAAAATGTAGAAATATGTATTGGAGAAATTAGGACATCACTTGATAATTAATCATAATTAATTATTAGGTCTTTTATTAGTTTAATTACTTAAGCTAAACTCAAGAGTGCTTTTTTTTGGTTAGATTGGACTATTTATAGGTTGAGTTGTCTCATTGCATGAGATGATGACACTTGTCATAATCTAATCAAATCCTCATCTAGGATTTTCTTTTTTCTTTTGTAAGAATTCTCATTCATTGTAATCATTCATTCATATTAACTTATTGCATAATCAATTAATTTTCTAGATGAATTTCTCTCAAGGTTGCATAACACCCATCAATGACTTTTTCTCTTCAAATGTGATAGGTTTTTTGGTTTCAGGTGATTTTTGGGGGCTATGGGGTTCAATCATCAACTCCAACAATATGTTCATGGGATCCATAATTTTTTTCAATCAAGATCGATGCAAATGGTTGTCTCCACCATCCGAAAAGGGATGCAAAATGATGGGAATACTAAAGAAGAATTGAAGTCACAAGTAGCTTAATTGACAACATGTGTGAATAATCTGATATGACCCATTGGTGTTGTTGGTTTTGAGCTAGTTTTGTAGGCTGTATTGAAAGGAGAAGTCCTACATCTCGACCTTGAGGGGTAGGTCACTATTGTTAGGGATGGAAAGATGAATTACAAGCCCTAGCTAGCAAAATTTTGAGAAAAGTAATAAAATCTTATTAATGCATTAGTGATGAAGCTAGTTTGTGTTATGAAATTACTTGCACAATAGAAGAATATAATATGAAATATACTGCAAATACTTGATAATAACTGAGAATAACAAGCCACTTCAAGGGGGAAAACCTCCAAATATCTCTAATGAGAACACACTTCACAACTTGATGATGAAATAAGACTCACAACCTCCTATATATACCTATTTATGCCAAGTATATCACCTAGGCCGAATTAGACACACCTATATAAGACATAGGCTGACCTAAACAACTAAATAACAATATACTAATTATAATATGACTTAATAGAGAGTTAAGATAGCCACAAGCCGACTATTCATAACCCAATGTACACTAATATTAAGGGCGTAGCATGCCCCCCTTCTTCAAAGAAGCATTGTCCTCAATGCTAATCAAGTTTGGATACTTTTGAATGAACTCCTCGTCCTCCCATGTGGCATCTTCAACTGGTAAATTCTTCCATTGGATGATATACTCAGTGAGAGTTCTATTCCTCGGCTTATTTGTGCGTGTTTGACGAATGCACTCTGGTTCCAAAATGATTCTTCCTTCTTCATCGAGCTCTGGTAGTGTTGTTTGAGTGGGAATCTTATACCCAATGACCTTCTTCAAACAAGAAACATGAAAAACTGGAAGGATCTTTGTTGTTGGTGGCAACTCAAGCTTGTAGGCAACACTACCGATCTTTTGTATGATTTGGTATGGACCATAATATCTTGGAGACAACTTATTATTCTTTTTTTGTTGCTTTAGTGATTTGCTTATAAGGTTGCAATCTCAAGAAGACCCAATCCCCAACTTCAAAACTTCTTTCACTACGATGTTGGTTTGCCTGTTGTTTCATACGATTTTGTGCCATGGCTAAATTCTCCTTGAGTCCTGAAAGTACTTGTTGTTGATGAAGCAAGTGGTCTTCTACTGCCTGAACTTTTGGGGACACCTTTATTGATGATGTGATGGAAGGAGGATGATATCCATAAAGTGCCAAAAATGGAGACATTTTGGATGAGCTATGAAAAGAAGTGTTATACCACCATTCTGCAAGTGGTAGCCAATCTACCCATTGAGACTGTTTCTCTAAAGTGAAACAACGTAGATATCCTTCCAAACACTTATTAACAACCTTAGTTTTCCCATCTGATTGAGGGTGGTATGAAGAGCTATGAGCCAAATGAGTACCCAAACATGAGAATAAATCTTTCCAAAAGTGACTAGTGAAGATAGGATCACGATCACTAACAATAACCTTAGGTGTACCATGTAGCTTTTGGATATTCTCCAAAAACGCTTTGGCCACTACACTTGTTGTAAAAGGATGTACTAATGCAATGAAATGTGCATATTTAGTGAGCTGATCAACTACCACCATGATGACATTATGACCTTTAGATTTGGGAATGAAGTCCATGGTCCATGGATACCTCTTCCCAACGCTGGCTAGGAATAGATAAGGGTTGCAAGAGACCTGGTGTCTTAATTGTCTCCCCTTTATGCCTTTGACACACTAAACATTCAGCCACAAATTTTTGAACATCACCCTTTAGCCCTTCCCAAAAAAAATCTTGCTTGACTCGATGATATGTCTTCAAAAATCCTAAATGACCGCCCACTGGAGACTCATGCAACTCTATGAGAATTTTTTTTTTAAGGTTGGAATTCTTGCATAGATACAAATGCTCTTTATACCAAAGAGTATCTCCCTTCCAACAAAACTTATCTGAACTACTAGGATCACTTTTTAATTGTTTGATGAGATTACTTGTCGCAACATCATTTTGCCACTGCTTTGGCTTCCTCCACCCAATTTGCTTGTAATATTGAAAGGGCACACAATAAGGCTTCATCTTTCTCATCCTTCCTTGAAAGTGCATCTGTGACAATATTTTCTTTCCCTTTCTTATATACAATATCAAAGTCATATCCTAACATCTTAGTGACCCATTTTTGTTGCTCTTGAAGACAGTCTTTGTTCCAAAAAATATTTTAGGTTATCATGATTTGTCTTAACCTTGAAATGTCTACCCAATAGATAAGGCCGCCATTGCTTCACTGCATGGAGGATTGCTAGCATTTCCTTCTCATAAATAGGTTTTAGTTGATTCTTACCTTTTAATTGACGACTCTCAAAAGCAATTGGTCAACCTTCTTGCATGAGCACTACTCCTATCCCATTTCCAGAAGCATCACATTCCACAATGAATTCCTTGGTGAAGTCAGGAGTGGCAAGCACTGGAGTTGTACACATAGCCTCCTTCAATCTCTCAAATGTTGTATTGGCAGACTTGTTCCAATGAAAAGAATCCTTCTTCAATAGAGTGGTGAGGGGTGTTGCTATATACCATAATTCTTCACAAATCTTCTATAGTACCCTATCAATCCCAAGAAACCTCTCAGTTTCTTAATGGTTTTTGGAATAGGCCATTCCATGATAGCCTTAATTTTGTTAGGGTCCACCTTTACTCCTTCATGTGAAACTATGTGTCCCAAATACTCCACCTCTGTAAGACCAAAAGCACACTTGGATGGCTTAGCATAGAGTTTATTATCTTCAAGTATTTGTAATGCTTGGTCCACATGTTGCAAATGTTCTTCCCAAGTCTTGCTATAAATCAATATATCATCAAAGAATACTAACACAAACTTTCTCAAGAACTTCTTAAAAATGGAATTCATCAAACTTTGGAATGTAGATGGTGCATTGGTAAGACCAAATGGAATCACCAAAAATTCATAATGACCCTCATGAGTCTGAAATGTTGTCTTACAAATATCTTCCTCCTTAATCCAAATTTGGTGATAACCAGATCTAAGATCTAACTTGGTAAAATACATAGCGCCATTCAATTCATCTAGCAAATCATCAATGTCTGGAATTGGAAACTTATCTTTAATGGTGTACATGTTGATCCCTCTATAGTCTGGACACATGCGCCAAGTATCATCCTTCTTACATACCATCACCACAGGCGAGGAGTAAGCACTTTGGCTATGCCTGATGATTCCTGCCTCTTGCATCTCTTCAACAATTTTTTCTATCTCACTCTTTTGTATGTGTGGATACTTGTAAGGCCTGATGTTCGGTGGTTGGCTCCCTGGGATTAACTGTATGGCATGATCATGATCCCTCTTAGGAGGAAGTCCTTTAGGCATATCTCCAAGAACAACTGAGTGACGATCAATTATAGCTTGCAAATTTGGATGAGTAGGAGCATCAGATTGAGAGACTTCTAATGAACATAGTTGGGCAACAAATCCATCCACTCCTTTCTTAAGAAACTTTTGCATTTGATGAGAGCTTACCATTTGTGGGGATTTTTCCTTCAACCCCCTTAGCTCTACTAGCCTTCCTTCTGATTGAAATCTCATGAATAGTTCTTGGAAGTTCATCTCAATCGTTCCTAATGTAGTAAGCCATTGTACTCCCAAAACAATATCTACTACACCCATGGATATCACATACATTGGGGAATCAAGTTGATAATCTCCCATGGATAATTTAATGCTATGACACTTCCTTGAACAACTAACTGTACCACCATCTGCAATCAAAACCTAAAACTATGGAGCTGGATTTATGAAACAATTTAGACGAGTAGCTAACTTTTTGTTGATGAAATTATGAGCACTACCTGAGTCAATCAACACTATTACCTTCTGCTTCTTTAGGAACCCCACCACCTTGAGAGTTTGTGGAGAACTGAACCCTAAAAGTGCATGACAAGAAATGATTGGTTGAGAATCATGTGATTCCTCATTTGACTCCCTTTCATCCTCTAGTATGGGTTCCTCCTCTTCTTCCTCACTAGGACCTTCAATATAGAATAATTTCTTTTCACTACATTTATGTCCTCGACTGTATTTTCTATCACAATTGAAACACAACCCTTTTGCTCTTTTCTCCTTAATTTGTTGTGGAGTCAACTTAGTAGGCTGTGTTGAATATCCTTTCTCTTTTGTCACATTAGGCACTTGCTTCTTAGGAATCAAATACTTCTCCTCTGCCCTGCGTGCTAAGATAAAAGACTCATTTATGGAACTAGGGCTAAACATGCGTACCTCATATTGAATGTGATCCTTGAGACCACCCAAGAATAAGTCATTCAAGTTTTCCTCTGTAATTGTATCCACTCTTAAGGATAGATTTTGGAATTGCTGAATATAATCCTTAATTGATCCTGTTTGTTGAAGTTTAGCTAGCTAGCTGAAGAAGTTGTCTGTCACGCTATTGCTATATTGTGCTTGGAGTTCCTCTGTAAAAATTGACCATGAGACAGTGAGCCCCTTTTTCCTTCAATGAGTGCAAAGCCAACGATACCAAATGAATTGATTTGGTTCTAGATATAGGGAAGCCATTGTGACCTTTTGTCCATTTGGGATTTGGTGTACTTCAAAAAAATTCTCCATTTGGTTTATCCATGTTAGAGGATCCTTTCCATCAAACTTACGCATATCCACCTTTGGAAATAAATTCCTAGATCCCATAGGAGTACTAAAGCTTGTGTCCATGGTAGTTGACCTAGAATTTTCACCTTGGGTGCTTGAGAACTCCTTTCTTGGTTTAGCCATGTAGGTGCTTAACATGTTTCTCAGGTCACACATATCCATATTAATTGAGGAAATGTCTTCCTTGACCTTATTGATTTCCTCATTAGGACTAATATCCTCAAATTTTCCCCCATCCTTATCAGGAATCTTCCCCGAAGTGACAACATTCTTTTTACCCCTTGTTGTAGGCCCCATCATGATGGACACCACTAATGTTGAAATAAATCACACAAATGAACTTAAATTCTCTAAATTTTTTATTGTAGTCTCCTTTATTATGTCTTCAAAAACCCAATAAAAATCAGGCTCCAATTTGACAAGATGTGCGAGATATGTAGATTCCAAAAAAATAGTGTAGAAACGCTAATTCTACAATAATTAGCTTAATTCTGCTCCAATTATTTTGAAATATGGACTGTAGCTTCTTCAATATGTTTTTCAAAAACCCTTTAAAAATTAGAAAACAATTCGTCAAAATTTGAAAGATATGCTCTTCCCAAAATCGCCTCCAAAATTGAGAAAAACCTTGCCTATACAGTGCCAAGATCATGCTCTGATACCACTTGTTATGAAATTACTTGCACAATAGAAGAATATGATATGAAATATATTGAAAATACTTGATAATAACTGAGAATAACAAGCCACTTTGAGGGGGCAAACCTCCAAATATCTCTAATGAGAACACACTTCACAACTTGATGATGAAATAAGACTCACAACCTCCTATATATATCTATTTATGCCAAGTATATCACCTAAGCTGACTTAGACACACCTATATAAGACATAGGCCAACCTAAACAACTAAATAACAATATACTAATGATAAAATGACTTAATAGAGAGTTAAGATAGCCACAAGTTGACTATTCATAACCCAATGTACACTAATATTAAGGGTGTAGCAGTTTGGCCCACCAAATGGAGGTGGAAATTGATGATGATTTGATGGTATGGGAGGATTACATCCCAATTTTGTAGAAAATAAAGGCCACTTCTTTAGATGGCTTGTTAAAGGTAGCTGTAATAGAAGAAGAGAACCAAGATAAGTTAAAAGAATGACTAAAAGCAACACAATTGAGGGTGAAAGCCCTAAATAAATGCAAGCATAAGTTGAGTAAGAACAAGAACCTAGTTGAACAGGCTATGGTGAAGATAAAAAAAATTGTAGAAAGCTTGGGATGCACTTTTTTTGGAAACATAATCACTAGTCACCTCTCCTAGCAAAATGGTTAGAGAAATAGAAGGATATCTACAAGATCAAATTACTTCCAAAACCATTGACCAAGCTATGACTTGAAAAGCAGAGTTGCGGGCTTTCCAAGATGAGCTAATTGACTTCACCAAACTGCAAGAGAAGTTGGATTGCATTTAAACAAAGGGTCAAGTTGCAATACCATTGGGTCCTTTGATGAACATTATGAATGATGTCATCACCATATTCTTTGACAGTTTTCCTAGCGAGGATTAATTAAAATTTTGAGTTTTGGTTTATTTTGAATAAATTTTGTAATAAAAAAATGCCCAAATGGTGAACTTCCAAACCGATGTGTGCTTTTAGTTAGACTTTAGTTCTAAGCAAGCTATTAGGTTTAGTTAGAGTATGTTTCCAAATTAAAGTTAGGAGCCTAAGTTAAACTTTCAATGAACTCTCTTTCTAGATCCATGATTTTTGGGACATATAAGTCTATTTATTTGGAACTTTTAGTCATTATAAAGATCATTTTTTTTGCATTTGCAGCGTGGAATTTCCTACTGAACCTTTTCAAGCTTTTTTATAAAATCAAAGGATTATGCCTTGTTTGCATGCATATGGATCTTGATCTCTAGTGATGGTATGATTTTTTTATCTAACTAAATTGAGTATATTGATGAAATATGTTGTGTTACTGTGGTATTGAATTGAGTTTTGTCTTAAATCTGCACATATTTGATGACGCTATGATTTGATATGACTTCAAAATCTTGAGATTGATTAATTTCCTTTGAATATTGAATTGGTGTTAATAGCAATTGTGTGAATACTAGTTGCTTTAATACTAGTTATTGGGATTTTGTCTAACCACTTAGAATTGATAAATGAAATAAATTTTACTGTTGTCCATCTACTTTTAGTTCATATTTTAGAATTCTCCTTTAACCCTCAATCTTTTGATCTTTATTTTATGATATTTTAAATAGGTGAAAGAACATATAAACAACATAGATCTGCTAAAGTAATGTACTAATATGCAATTAATTGTGATTTCCAAAAAAAATCTTTCTTTTTTGGTTGCATGTCTTGAATGTATTTTCCAGAAAACCCAAACAATCCAGGCCCCTTGTTTAAACACGCTTACATCAACCACTTAATTGTTCATCATAGTCAAGATCTAACTCAAAAGGAACATTGGAAGAGGGAATCCTACTTTTCAAGAGTAATAATTTATTTTTGCTTAGGAAGTTGGTTGTGCTAAAACCTCCATCAACAAGTAATGTATGCTCTTCTTTTACGCTTCTAGCAATTCAAAAAATACAAAGTCTACTTTTCAAAGTTTGTAATTTCTTTTATATAATATTAAGAAGTCATAACCATTTGGCCTCCAACCTCTGTTATTGTTTGTCCATTTTGTCTAACTATGTGACATCTAAAATGTGTTGGTTCACACTTGATAGTGATAATTGATTCCTTTGGATCAAACCATAATCATTTATGTAAGGGTATATTTGACCACAGATTAAAAAAAATCAAACAAAACAAAACAAAAAAATTGTAGATTGATCCTAAAGAAGAAGTCTGTCTATATAGAAGCAAATAAAGCTTAGGTGTGAGAGTGTGCTATGTGGTGAAAACATGCAAGTTGTACATTTGTTCTTGTATAAAGGTTAATCAAACAAAAGTGAGTCCTAAACGAATTTTTCACTATTAGAGCTATTAAGCTTAAATTAAAAGCATTACATTAGTTTATTAGGGTTACTAATGGGTCATGGCCTAACAAATGTGAATGCTTACTTGCACTAGATCTGTAAATGGATTGCAGAAAGGACATGCAAAGACACAGACGAAACGCACAACAGCACTCTCAAAGAATTATCCTTCACCCTATTATTGGAAAGGACATTTTTCTCTCGTAATAACTTCCAAGGCCCAAATTTTATACGCAGCAGGTGTCAAGTTATATGACTTTTGCATTCTACTCAGAAGTCTTTAGTGAAAGAAGTAAGATGGGCAGGCTGAAAGGCTTGCTGAATTGGAAAATTATAATAAGTGCTATGACCAATATTCAGTACTATGGGTGGTGAATGAATAAAACAGAGCATCTTGCATGTCAAAAAAGAAGCCGGCTTTCCATGTCATTGTCCCCAAAGTTACAGCAAAATAGAACCAGTTGCTTAAATGGCCATATCAAAAAACCCTTCCACCAGCTGTGAATCTGGTTTTTTACATCCTTGTCCATGTTACCGTTTTCATCCTTGTGCCGTCCGAAAGCTTCATACATTTGTTTGGCTGTGATTGTTATTTCCCTGCAAACTTCTTCCTTTTGATCAAGGGCATCATCTCTTTGCCTCGCTAGTTGATTCATTTTCTTCAGTTCCTTATATATGGACAACTTGTATTGTTCAAATGAAGCTTCCAAATCTGATTTTGCAGTTTCTGCAGCTTTTAGTCCTTGTCTTTCACACTGGAGCTCCAAAAGGGCCTTCTTAAGGTTCACATCTTTTCTGTTAATCGTGTCCATTTTCAAAATCAAAGCTTCAGTTAATTCGTCGGTAATACTTGCCTTTTCCCTCCAAGCTTCATTCCTTTGAAGCAGGGCATCATCTGCTCGCCTTTTGTATTCGTCCTTTTCCTTGATTACTTTATCTGCTAATATCTTCAAGTGGTTAAATGAAGCCTTCCAATACAGTTTTGCAGTTTCAGCTTCTCTCATTGATAGTATTTCAGATTCAAGCTCTAAAATAGCTTCTTCAAGGCTCTCCGCTTGTGCTTTAGGTTCTCTCATTGATAGTATTTCAGGTTCAAGCTCCAAAATAGCTTCTTCAAGGCTCTCCGCTTGTGCTTTAGGATAAAGGTCTGGCAAAGGAACTGCTGTGGCCATTGATTCCCTGTCCTCAAAATGCATCTAGTCAAGAAGGGTGAATTGCAAAAAGGAAAGATTTAACATATCCAGAAACCATGGAAGTCTACAAAGCAAAATAACAAACACAAAATATTGGAGCAATAGTTTTTTTTTTCTTACCTTTGGATGAACATGTAAGTCTTACAGTTCCCCAAGTTGAAAGTGTCACCAATGTTAGGCCCAGCTCCTCTTCTGTTAGTATATCCAGGATAATCTTCCATTTTAAATATAACCGACTCTTTCAAAACCAGTCCATAATTTTGTGCTTGTTCCACCAATTTCCACTCGTTGTAAGGGTAGTATTCTTTGTGTGCAACATGGATTTCTCCCATTGTGCTGAGCATTACCCTTGCATTCTTGAAGAACATCCCCACCAAATGGCGATGTTTCCTGCCCAACAAACATACTTTATCAACTATAGAACTTCTGATTTAGATTGTGACTACATCTTCTGTGCAGTCGTAGAGAAAAATCATAGTTCATATAGATAAATTCTAATAAGGTTAGGATTTAAAGTTTAAGAAACCAACTTGATTACTTTTTCATCAGTTTCCTTTCCAAAGTAACCTGCATGAGGGAAGTTGAAGACAATTCTATCAAACTTCCTCAAATTTATAATCGCTCTCTTATCCATTGTTTCTGCGTCAACACCATGAAATATCATTGCTCCAGCCTTCTTCAAAGTATGAAGATTTGTTTTGCCTGATGAATACGAACTTTCCACCATCTCTGTATTGAAAAGACATACAAATCCATGATTGTAATAGGATAAACAAACATCACAGGGATTATGACGATTGTAAACCTACAACAACACTTAATGAAAACAGACAAAAACAAATTTTGGAGGAAAGCTTTTGTACCTCTACTGTTAAGAGAGGTGGGAACCATGTTTTTGGCAGAGCCAAATGCATTAGCTAAAGCTAAAGAAAATGAAAAATCTCCTTCCCCCACTAATAATATTTGATGTAAGTTGGAGTAATGCTTGATCCTCTTCTCAGAAGAGTGCTGCTTCATTAGACATTCTGAAACAGAAGTATCTGGATCATGTAAAGTCAAATCCATGTGCAGTACAAGAGGGAACACACAAATGTCCAGCCAACTAGTCCCCTGTTAAAGTTGAAGTACAAATGGTATTATAAAGAAATGGTGAAAGAGGTCTATAAACTGAAAACTACTTAAGATCTCAAACTACACTGCTATTAAAGACTGAAATCCATGTCCTTAATGTTAGATGCTCTCAAATTCTTATTGTTGTTAACTGTGGGAAACCTATAAGAGTAAAATTAAAGTCCCAGTTCTAAATCTAAGTTCTTATTGATCTTCTAGATTCTGACATTATTCCATTACCCAGCATACCCTGTTTATCACATGTTGATTAAATATTAAATAAATCTCTGAGCCCCAAGCCTTAGCCTTAAAAGCTGACAGCTTTTGCATTGTTCATGCCAATTTAAGTGCAATAAATATACCTTTTTGAACGTGTTTAAAACTCTGTTAAAGAATGGATCTGAAGAGCAATGCCATTAATTGTTCCAGCCCTTCTCTGCCACTAAACATCCCAAATGAGTGATCAAATACTGTCATTTTTCTCATAGCTATTGTTATTATTTATTTGCAACAATACACAGAGCTTTAGTTCAATAACATTTCAGAAACTGAAACAGAAGGAACATGAAAACCATGTCACTAGTTCCAGCTTTTTCCTGGCTTCAGAGTAACCGAAATCAAAGAATACCTTATATTTTGAGATCTTGTCATCTTTAAACAAATCACATTAGTTGATGCTTTTGAGATCTTATCATCTTTAAATAAATCTACAATGAAGTCACTTCTTACCTAGTCCTAATGAAAAAAATAAGGTGAATGAAAGAAGCAATACTATTGTGGAAGTATACTTTTGAAATCCTCTTAACTAGAAAATGATTGAATTGTTAAAGAACTAATACTAGTAAAAGCAATATTTTATTCTTGTCATTAGCAATCTATGAAATTTATTGAAATAAGTGAATCAAGCAAATTATCCTTCATAGACTACTTTTCATATCTAGTTTAATCAGAGTTTGTATTAATAATATGGAACTAAGAAACTCTTAATTTTGTTTCCAATTGATTAGTTTTAGAATTCTCCTTGTAGAAAGTAAATTTGTTAATTATCACCTCAAATTTGAGGCTGTTCAATTTCAATGAGTTTGGACCAATTCTCATAATTTGTAACCATGGAGTGATTGGTGTAATTCTTATCCATAGATTTATTGGACTAAATCTTAGTCAGAGTCAATTCTCAATCACCACATGTCCATGGCAAAAGGGGACATTGTTCTCTAAAAATTATCACTTTATAAAAGGGAACTAAAACTAAGTTAAGTTAGACTATATGATTCTCACATCTTCTAAAGAAAAAGGTTGGAAAAATTCTCTCAATTGCCTCAAGAAGTCTTGGTGGGTTGGACCAATCAAGCATGCTATGTGTATGCACTAGAATACTCTTAAGTTTTTGACATAGTCACCTTTGAAATTCAAAACTAAAATTTGTTTGAGTTAGCTTTAAGTAGATCTTGTGCAGCCTATGAGTTTCTTGGGGGAGTATTCACTTGCGAATTCTAGAAATGAAGGATTGAGTAAGTTTGAGTTTTGAGAGTCCTCATTTCCATGAGATCCTTATGGAGCAAATTAACATGTAAATAAAATACATTAAAACTTGAGAATAGAAATAAGCATAGATGATCAATTATATCAGAAGCCAAGGTAAAGATAAAAACTACTATTAAATGTTAATTCAATTATTGGTATCGGATAATAGAAGATTCATTATGAATTTGGGCGTTAAAATAGTCCTGGTCAAGTGTTGGAACATAATAATCATACTATTTCCAAATAATCTGGAGTGCAGTTGATTAAACTCTATGAAAATTGAGCACATATAGTTATGACAGTAGATGGTAATAATAATAAGAAATAATAAAACATGATAAAAAAGTTGGCAAACTAGTGAAAGAAAAGGCTAAGGTAGTTGGTTTGGTGCACCCTAAACATATTATGGGAGTAGATACCAAAGTGAGGACAATTTGTAATACCAAGCAAGGTATGTGTTTTTTGGCATTACATTTTACTCCAATTAGTGAGCTTATGGTATTAGGTGATAAATCTACACTAAATTACTAAAGTAAAATAATGAATGTAATAACAGAAAAAGGATATGAAAATGATACGTAATGGTTATTTGAGTGGGGGAATCATGTCCCCAAGCTAGAAATCTACAAAACCATGATCTCATAAATCATAATAATGTAAAATAGATAGATCAATCCATCGTCAATATTAGTAATCAAAATAAAAATACATGAGAGGAAAACTTAAATGGTGAGAGAAATATAACAAATATAATGTCTCTTTCAAAAGTGAACAACTAATGCAAACAAATAGACATCAATATAATTGGTATGATAGGAAAGGAATATATTTGAGATGAGGAGAAATGAAAACAATTGATACAAGGTTGAATGACATGATTCAAGGTCTAGCTTACTATGTTGCTAATAATCATGATTTTTTTTGGAAAACTGAATGAATTGTACTAGGATGCTTTGTTGCTAGGTGATTCAAATGTTTGATAAAATTCAAGACAACTTGGACTAGTGTGCAATGTTTCTAGGTGACCCCAACATATATTGGATAATTAGACATGCCTCATTGATTAGTCCCCAAGCCTATGCTTTAATTGGACAAGTGTGTTAGCTAATTACAAAATTTAGAGGGAAAATATATCCCCTCTCGTGTTTCCTAGAATAGGTTGAGAGGTAAGAACATTAAGATTTGAAGATTTCAAAATTTAGAATGTGAATTACCCTAAAAAAAATGGGCCAAAAATAATGAAAGTATGACAAAAGTGTTAAGGAGAAGTTTCAGAGAACATTTTAGAAACACTATTGCAAAGAGCAATAGTGGGACAAAATTTATATGATGTGGAAGAATATAACATCAAATAAAATCTATGGTTGAGAATAAGTTACAATTTTCATTGAAGATGGGAGAAAAGGCATGTAGAAAGTCTCAAACTTTTAAAAAATTAGAAATTTTAATATATAAATAAGAATTTTTTCCAAATGTAAAAAATATTTTTACTATTCACATTGGAAAACTAGATCATATGGGATATTTTTGAGTGAAAATTGTATGGATAAGGTGCCATTCACTTTGCAAATACCCATACATTTTTTAATTGTTTTAATTATTGTTGTCAATAAAATAATGTTTTATCTTGGAGGATCATGAAGAGGGTAGACTTGGACACCCCTCCTTTATGGCAAGAAAAAAATATTTATTATTATTTCAGATGTAATTGTAGTGTTATTTAAGTTCAAAGTTATATTTGGGAAGATATTAGAAATTAGGAAAAGAATGGGATGTGTATGAAGATCTTCTACAAATAGATCTTATGACAAATTTGGATAATCTTCCCATGGAGAGCTTGGGATTGAGATCTTAGTCAATTTGGCCATTATGACAAAATATATGATGTTTATAACACATGAGTTGGGTGTAAGGTGCACAAAAGGAGTTACTATTCATGGTGGTTGACCAATTGTAAGTAGTGTGATTCTAGATGAAGGTGTATGCCTAGATTTGGATGAGCAACATTTGCCACTAGTCTGGCAATACTATTCATGGTATCTTGTATTCATATCTCCTATATACTCCAGTGCCCTGAGATGGTAATATAATGATATTATTTTATAAGTCATTTGTGCATTATTATGTTGTTGGAATTGAGAGATTAGTATATTATATTGATATGAATATTTTAATGATTAGTACAAGATTGAGTCTCTTTGAGTGTGGGATTTTTTCCTACAAGGGTTTCTCCATGTAAATACTTTGCTATGGTGTGCATTTTCTTTCATTGTTGATTTCCAATTAATATTATGATCTATCATTGTTAATTAATTTGGATGCATTAAAGAACACCATTTCTCATTGATTATTTCAACCTTTTTTTCAACAAAGATGCCATAGAGACATGAGTTTCACCCCACTAGGTTGGACTAGCATAGAGAGCACATTAAGTAGGGTATCCAACTTAGAGAGGTATGTTAACAGATTTATATTTTTTTCAGTTTTTGAGAAAATGGGACTTGCAGGATGTGGTGGCAGCCCTTGTGCATATGGGTGTCTAAAATACATGCATATGTCCAACAAACACATTAGTATTTGAAAAATGTGCTAGTGTCTAGAAGATGTGCTAGCATCTAAGAATAGAAAGGAAAATAAAGTAGAAATAGAAGAAAGGAATGAGAATGTATCTGTATATAGATGTGAATTTTTTTTGCTAGAAATGATTTTTTTTTGTATAGAAGTAAGAATTTTGACAAAGTTTTGTTTCAATTTTTGCAAGGTTTGTCTAAGCTACAAGAGAGACTAGGGAGTTGAATGCTCACCTGAGTTCACTCATAAGAGGAAAACCTGACATTAGTTGACATTGTGCATCTACAAGATGTTAGGCTATATTGGGTGTACTAGATTCTTGAGATGTGATATAATGAGTGCATGCTAATGGCATGATGGAGAGCTAGGATGTAAAAAAAATTGTATTTTGTATGCTCATAAGGGATATTACAATTACCAAAGAGGCCCTTATTGTCTATGTCCCCAAAGAAAAGCACAGTGAAGGAAATTGGAAGTAGAAAAGGCCATGTATTGAAGATAATAATTCAATTGGAGTTGGTTCTTAGTAGATTATGGAGACTCTTCTTTCTTATTTGTTTCATTTTATCTCTAGTAGAATTCAAGAGGAGTTATTGGCTTTTTACTATATTCAGTAGGTTTTTTATAACTGTTACTATTGTGTCTCTATTAACTCTCCCAAAAAAACTAGTCTTATTATTTTCACACTTCACATTTTTGTTTAGTTGGCTGCATTGAAATTATTTTATCTTAAGAGAGGATAAATTAAATATCTTTTTATCATATAAAAAAGAAGAGTGAAATATATTGCTTTCATTTACAACATTTATTGTTCTAAGAAACTTAGATGTGAGAATAAATTTTATTTTAATTAAAACATAAATGAAATTCTAGTTGAAAGAAGAATATTTGATAACTTTGAATAGTGGGTTTTTGTATTTTTTAAAGAAAGTATTGATCTTAAGTATTTATAAAAATATAATAAAAATTGATAAACTATATATAGTGATCTTCACACATGTAGACTAGAACTAACTTATGAAAAGATAAGACAAGGTCCTCTAATAAAATATAAAAAATAAAAAGTAAGAAAGGTTGAAGATGTTCTCTATGTTGTAAAATTTAATATGCCAAAATGACTGGTTAAATAGAACAAATAATTGCAAATAATCTATATATATATATACAAAATATCCATGAGACAAATTAAGATTGTCAAAGAACTTTAGAAATTCTTAAAATAAAATTATAATTATAATGTAAACAAATTTAACAATTTCAGAAATAGAATTCCAACTACAAAATGATACTATTGACTATTATTTTTAAAATAAAATATTTCTTAATATTACTATTGTGGGTTTATATGCTAAACATATTTTAAATGAGAGAACATAGAATTAAGGTTATACATACAACATATTTGTTTTTGTGCTCAAATTTATATTTATAAATTGACTTATTTTGCTTTTGTTGATAAAGAAACTAACCCAACTCCTTCATTAGCGTGAAAAAGGGTTTCAAACTCTAAACCCTAGTCAAAAGCTTCTTTTTTCCCTTAGTTAAATGGTCATAATAAATTTCTATCAACAAAACAATTGAAAAAAAATACTGACTTGAAATCCTCAAATATTATATATGTGATAATGTAGAGGAAACTAGTGCACACCTTCTCCTTCACCACCCCTTGCCTTCAAGATTTGGGGGAAGGTAATAGATAATCTAAAATCCCCTAGGTTATCCTATGTCTATTAGTCATTTTTGGCTAAATGAATTGCCCATTTAAGGGAAATGCTTTTATTTTCTCATGGAATTAGATGCCAGTCATGCTTGGCTTGGAGCATATAGCTTGAAAGGAAAGTGAGGATCTTAAAAAACCACTTCAAATAAAGAGAAAATTTGGATTATGTTCGAAGTTACATTGCAAAATTTTGTGAATTGTACTTTTTCCAATGAAAATTTTAGTATATTTGTTGTGGACAAAAATCAGTTTGACTCTAAAAGACCATAATCACTAATGAGTATACTAAGGGTCTTTGTGGGACTGAATCTATTCATAAACATTAGAAACTAAACTTTGACAGTGCCAGCAAAGAATCCAAATCCAAAATAGGAGTTCATGGCTCTCTTATTACCTTTGGAGTTGGCTATATTGACCAAAATACTAACAATCTTGTTGAAGCAGAAGCTGTTTTCAAGGGTATATTAGACTCTTTTCATTTATCTTCCCATATAAAAAGCTGCTTTCAGGGGTATATTAGGTTCTTCTCATTTATCTGCCCATGCTATATATATGGGAGGAAACTCACATATCATTATCAATGGTTTGAAGAAAAGGACTTAAGTATTGGGTCTGGGCTATTAAGATTGAGGAAATGTGTGAGAATCTGATTAGATTCCTTTGATTGACTCCTTCCACTAGCCAACTTACAGACTGGCTGGCTAATTGGGTCTTTTGACGATGGATTTAAAAAAACACAAATTCTTCATGGAGACCAGATCAAAGAAGAGATATCTAAATTAATAGACTTGATTCAAAATGATGTAGTTTAATGCAATTAGATTTCCACAATCCATAACTGAAATAATTAAGCTGCTTCTGGATTTGATTGTGTGCTTGTTTTTTTATCAATGTTTCAGATCACATGCAGTGATCCATCATCAGATAATTCTTTTCAGCTCTTTATTCTGATGATGGATCACTGTGTGTGATCTGAAACATTGATAAAAAAACAAGCACACAATCAAATCAAAAAGCAGCTTAATTATTTGATGTAGTTTAATTTATCATTTGTCAATTTACCTCATATTCTTTTAATTCTTTTCCCCTGTTATTGTAAATTAACTCATCCTAATATATGATATATATTTGTAAAGATATGTACAGCCAATATAAACTGTCACAATATAAGAAATCCATATCCTTCAAGGAAAAAAAAACAGAAACAGAAAATAATTCTGCTCACCTCATGCACTTCTTCTCAGCTACTTGCATTTGGAAGGCTTGAAAACCATCGAATTCAAAAGCTTGCCTGAGGAAAAGAAGCAGAGATTCAAACATGGTATGTGTTAAAAACGAAATTTTTCACAATACAGAGGTACAACCAAGTGAAAGAATTCTAATACAGAATTTAAGAATCTTTGGCTTACAAAAAAACCCATATAATTTAAGTTTCAACAATGTGTAGATAAGGAATTTACATTACCAGAGCTTGTTAGGTGTCTGTTTCCTCTGCAACCCACAATCTATTTTACATTGTTTTTTTAACTTAGTAATCTACTTGATTATTGCCTCTGCAAGGACATCAGAAAAAGCAGAAAGAATCTTCAACATGTTTTTTTTTAAAAGGTTATGTGTGAGTGAAGTTTCTGTTTTTAAAGCTGAAATAGTTCCTATATTGTGCATCTAAAAATTTCAAATAGAAAATTGAGTAACTTGCTGATATTTTATTTATGAACTTTTGTTTAATTATAACCATTACTTTGATTTCGATTATTTATTTTATTGTAATTTAGTATTTTAATATAAAAATTATTTTATAAATTTAAATTGTGTATAAAATAAAAAAATTGATAGTCTTTTTAACTGAAAGTTAAGAATGAGGGGTATCCATTCAGACTGCAAAGCAATTTTGTGGATGATATAAACTCTCAAAAAAGAAACCTACCAATTTTTTTAAAAAATGATAAATAATATAAATCAATGTGAATATGGTTAATAAGAGAGGAAAGACAACATCATCCTTAATCTTTTGTTTTACAATAAATAAAAATTTCATTATCTTTTTACAAACTGATAAAAAAATATTTATTAATTTAACAAACAAATTTTAAATTAAATTTATAAAGTTAAATTTCAAATTATATACTACCCAATTTACACACCTATTGTGAAGAAACTGTTAAGAAATGAGACACCTAATGAGATCTTCAAAACTTACATTTTAATTATAAATTTTATTTTTATTTTTTTATTATATCATACTCAATGTATAATCTTAATTTATATCATTCTTTTTGTACAAAGATTCGGACCTGCCTATCTTAATAAAAAAAATATAATCTTAATTTAGATAAAATACAATCTGAATAATAAAAAAAATAAAAAAAATTATATCAAATTCAGAATAATCTAAAAATATTTTAGTTCACATCTGTCTGTTTGCAAAAGTTAAGGTTGTCAATTCACTTTTTTTTTTTGGTGAGTGGAGTACTTGAGATTCTCCACTTGGAAACTTTACCCTATGTTTACTTTCTTTAAAGGAGGTCTATTATTCTTTTAATTGCATAGTTTGAGGAGCCTTTTATATTATTAGCATTTTTTATTATATAACTTTTGAATTACCTTGGGTAATGGTGGTACCTATCAAAACTATTTTTATTTTTTAGTTATATCATGTCAAGTAGTGTATTCGTGTATGGAAATTTGGGAAAGTGATTTGTGTTTTATTTGATTGATAGGTTGCTTTTAGGATGAAGTTACTTAGTACAATTATGAAAATTTTGGTGGTTAATATCATTTATAAATCATCATATGAAGTGTAGAATGATTAAATAAATGATTGTTAAAAAATAGTCATTCATAATGTTTGTTATTCATAAAAGATTTTGGTGAAATATTATTTATTTGGGTGTATTGTTATTTAAATCATATGCTTGTGGATTCATCACATCTTTTGAGAGAAGTTGAAGGGAGGATTTTTAATGTCATCTATTTTGAGTCTACACAATCTATTTTGGAGAAGGACTTTTAATGTAGATATGAATGGGTGGAAGATTCTATGCTAGGTGTCATTAAAGAGTTTTATTGTGGAGTTGGTGGAGGAGGTTCATAGAGTCGTTCTTATCATTGATGTGTGAGGTGAGTGTGGTGGGTGTTTGAATCTCTAGGACGTGTTACAAGACTTGGCGTTTGATAACATATAAGGTGATGTTTAGGGATCATCTTGTTTTCTTGGATTGGTAGTAGAATCAACTTCCTACACTAATCGTGAGAGAAGTGTATAATTAAAAAAAATGATCTAAGCTATTACTAAAATATGTAGTGACACATAAAAGCGTAAACAATATACCACACAACACTACTATTACATGGGAAAAGTCCTTAGGGAGAAAACACCCACACTCCAAAACTTGCTCAATGTATTATTAAATCAAATAAGTTGTTACGACACACTTATAGAGTAGGATTTCATAGTAGTTTCGCCAATTTCAAAATTTAAAGTAATTTTAGTAATATTCAAGCACGTAAAATTTCATACATACACACTACAAATCCAACACTTGAATTACAAGCAATGAACAATCTAGAAACCGTCAAACAATGTGCTAAATCCACCAAGGAAGATTCCATAACTGGCTAAAAATAGTAAATCAATAATGCCTCTCACAATGGTCATAATGCGTCATAAGCATCAACCCAACATGGGTGCCCAAGTTTGTAATTCCCATTGCCAAAAATAGAGCTACATGACAAATGTAAACACCTATTGTAATGTTGGTCAAGGTTCCAAAGTAACTCCCCTCTTACAAGCTCTTACACGGCATAAGAAATCGACATAATGTTGTCATAGGATCCCACACAAGTATGTGTTGCAAATATACTTAAAATAAACACTTTCTGATGCCCCATTTTTATGCGAGGATATATATATATATATAAAATGAGAGAAAATGCTAAATAATTAAAATAATAAAATAAGTAATTTTCTAAGGTTGAAATGCCTAATTCCCATCATTCTCCCACTTTTGGAATAACTTGCAAGAGCCAAAAGGAAATCATACCAATATGGAATCTAAATGCTAGGGGCTAAGAGATCCATATACTTTGAACACCATCTAAATTTTTCTATACTCATGGGATTTGCTAAAGAATTGACAACATTCATCAAAGTTGTTACTGTCTCTAATTGCACCCTTCCATCTTCAACCATATCTCTAACAAAATGAAATTGCACATCTGTGTGCTTGGTCCTTGTATGAAATGTTGAGTTCTTTACTAAAACAATTACAAATTGACTCTCATAATAAAGTATAACCATACCTTGATTCAACCTAACATCTGAACACTATATTTTCAACCATATTGCTTCTTTATAGGAATGATTTTTCACCATATAATTTTCCTTAGTAGTGGATAAAGTGACCACAACTTGTCACTTTCTCATCCAAGTTATTACACGATCATTTAATATAAATAAATATTCATTGATGGATCGTTTGATATTAACATCTTCAATCCAGTCCGAGTCCACAATATTGTGAATATCCAAGGAATACACATGTCTCTTGTAAAATTGCCATGATAACACAAGGAATACTTTGAGGTAGCTTGTAAATATTTGAAGACTCTTTTCACTACTTCCTAATGCAAGAGCATCCCGAGCAAACAAGCTATCCAACATCAACTAAAAAATGATTTTACTTTATTTTTGTCTTTTATTTGTTTTTTCATGTTATTGGTGAATAAATTAAAAATACAAACCAATATTTAATAAATAATTTTGTTACAACTTGTTGGTAAGTTGGTTATGCAAATTAATATTTGATTTTTGGCCTTTTCAAAGAACATTCCAGTAGAAGCCTTCTTGGTCGTTGGAATTGGAGGTTGGAGAGAGAGAATAAAAATGACTAAATTTTTCATTTTCTTATCAAATTCTTTTCTTCCAAGCCTAGGTGTTGGGAATTGAGAAGTCACTGGTAACTATTTTTGGTGAATGTAGAAGTTGGAAAGTGGGGGTGGGATTTTGGGAGTGGTCTCCCATCCATGGTTTGTGAATTCCAGAGGTATTGTTGCAGCTAGAAGTGTTTATGTATGTTGAATGAAGAATTGGAGAGGGGTCTTCAGTAGAGTGGAGTTTTGTAGTCACGATTGTTGTGGAGAAGACTAGTGATTGGTTTGCTAAGATTTCACTTGTAGTTTGCTAATTTAAATCTGATATAAATCATATTTTTTGTGGTTTGATCAGCCATACGACTATATAGCTTTGTAATTCCATATTTCTATGTAATTTTCCAATAGATGAAGGATTTTGTAATGAAATTTGAAGATTAGTTTTATTGAATTTTTAGCAACTCAATCTTGTTTTTGAATTTAATTTGTTTGATGAGAGTTTGAAATAAAGGATTTGTTGGTCCCTTTTGAAATAAGGAATAATGTACAACTAGTGACAAAATAGAGGAAGGTTGTAGATACAACTTGAATTGTAGTAGAGTAATTTTGTTTCAGCTTGTTGATGTAATGGATTCAGTTGAATAAAATAAAAATCTTGTTGCAATCTTTGTTTGGATAATGTTTAATTTGTGGGAAAATAGTTGCTTGTGTGATTTGTGTGTGGAAGTGGATGTGTTTAGGCAAGAGGGAGTACCTACTTGTGTCACATCCCAATAAATTCATTTAGGATTATACATAAATTTGATGAGAATTCCCACTACTCGGGAAATGTTTGGTCTATTATAGACCATGACATACATTAAACTTTTGAATATTCTAATAAGGTACCCTACTCCCATCTTCCATCTCTAAAGGAGAAGAAGGATGTTGTGTAACAAATAAATTTCCCCCCAAAACTTTACAAGGACACACAATGGTCTAGAATCATGCATGTTAGTCCTCTACAATATTGAATTCATATACTTAGTCTAGCGAAGCCATATATTTTGTGTAGTGTACAGAAAAATGTACTTTACATTTTCAAACTATGCTTGGGTCCCTTAATTAAATTAGACTTAATTAAGCCTCTAATTGGCCCAATTATGCATTTAAAGGCCTAATTAATCCCATTTTTTGAAAGGGAAACTTGTATTAAACAATTACAAACATTAATTAAACTGCCTTGGAATTGGAGTGTCCTTGATTTAGGTCCAAGAACCCATTTTCCCAAGGGCGAATGGGTCCTCCTTAAGTTTAGGACCCTAAGTTTTAATATGTTTTTGGTAGCATTTTTTATGGTTCAAATTCAAATTGCAATTATCAGATTTTGAATTTTAATTGTCGAGAAAATTAAAAAAATACCTATAAATACATAGTTATTTTATCAATTCAAAACATCTAGCAAGAGGACAACTTTCACATGAGAAAATATTATTGTCAAGAGCATTGAAGAGCAAATTTTTAGTCATCTACAACAACATTCAAGATCCTATCATGATGTCAAGATTTATGTGTGTTCATGCATGTTTTTGGAGCTAACATTGTGATGTAGGTTTCATGCATTCAAGTCAAGATTCAAGCTATCAAATCAAGCATCCAATAAAGAAATTCATGCAAGATCAAGACCTTGGAGAGATGTGTTAGATGCAGTCATTCAAGGGTTTGGTGAGTTGTAACAAGAAAGTGTTTATTCATCATTCCTTCCATTCATGTTTCATTTCATTTCAAGGTTTAATTACCAAAATGGGGTTTGACCAAGGCAATCCCCCATTCACCAAAAACAAATTATTTTTCCCTCTTGTGTGTTGTAGATCTTGGGTTGAAGAAGGATTGAAGATTGATCAAAAGTGCAATTTTACAAAGTTGTCAAAGTTGTCAACATTGTCGTCAAGATACAAAAACTCATATCCCAAATTTATTTTTGACTTTCTGGTAGTGAAACCTAGGGAAAATAGAAGCTTAGATCCATCTCCAAACGACCTTGAAAGTTTAGCAGAAAATCCCTACAAAGACTCAATTTCCCTAGGATGAATCTGTCCCAAGAGGACACTCAACAGAAGATTTTTGTGACAGGTGCATAAATTCATAACCTTCTTAGATCTATTGGGAGTTTGTTTATTATGTTAGATTAAGGTTTTAATTTTATGATTCATGTTTTAAATTGCATAATTGTATTCATTTAGTTTTTTTATTTATCTCCCAAAAGTGCATCCTGAAAACAACAAGATCTCCATCAAGGTTGACTCACCTAAGCGTTGAAAGTCAATCTTTCCCTAGGGGATCTCTTTTTCCTAATGAACTAAGGAAGATAGGTGCATTATACCCCCTCGTTACCGTTTCATATTGGTGAACCTATTTCCCTATGTTTCATTTTAGCTAACCCAATATTCTTGCATTATAATTTTTATGATTTGGAGTCCATTCAAACCCTAGATCTAGGATTTGCAATAGTTTGCATTGCATTGCATTAGTTTGCATTCCACTTAAGGTTGTCAAAAATGCATTAGTTTTCATCTTATATAGGGTTTTAAATTTTCATTTTGCATTTTTTTAAATATGAAAAATAAAAAAATTACATGCATATTACATTGATTTTGCATAGTACTTGCATATTAGTGTATTTTCAGTCATTTACATTAGTAAATTGAGTCAAATTTGCATTTAAAAAGTTTCATATTTGCTCACTATTTTTCACTAATTTCACTTGCATTAAGACACCTTAATCTGAAAAAAATGGTCACAAAAACTACAGTTTGCAACCTATAACAAGGAAAACAAACAATAACTCAGAGTTTGATTCTTTTTTTTAAACCCTATACAAGGACCCATTCGCCCTTGGGTGAATGAGTCCTTGAGGGCCCATCAAAACTAACTTTTCTAAGCATTTTTGTGGTCTTCTGCACCTCCCTAATCTACTAGTAAAACACTATTTCATTCTGTCAATTTTTGGGAATTTATGTTTTATGCATTAGGTCTAATCATCCATTTAGTTAAGGCATTTTAAATCATCCCAAATTTATTTCAATATTGAAAATCATCAAATCTATAGAAAAAAAATTTACATCTTTGAAGTATTGCATAAGTTGGATAGATTATTTTCATTTTTGGTACACAATGTTAGCATCTTTCCTTTCCAAGTATGCCAAGAAAAAACTCATTAACAAGCATGTTAGTCATTCACAAGTTGGTGATCTAGAACAAGCTAAATGAAGATGGTGAAGTTGTGGAGAACAAAGAAAGATTGGTATGTAAGGGTTGTTGGAAATAGGATGCCATTTAATTGCAAATCCTAAACATTAATTATTTCATGTATCTCCTAAGTTCTTAGAATGTGTTCAACAACACTAAGATTAGGATGAGATTAATATTTTGATGAAATAAATCATGAAATTGGCATTTGTAGTTATTCCTAAATAATAGGAACATGTGGATGCACACATGGTAAGGTGACACTCACCTTGAGTTAAGTTAACTATTCAGAGTAAGAGATAACACTTTTGAATGCATGTAATGATCCTAGGATTTAGGATTTGATGTTTGCATGCATGAAGTTCAGTTCAGTTCAGTTCAGTTATCTTCAATTGCATGCATGTTGGTTATTTTGAGTTGCATGTAGTTAGCTTCAGTTAACTTGGAATGCATGGCTAATAACTTGAGTTGTATGACAGATAACAGGGACTACCTCCAGTTAACATGGGATGAGCATTCTTGAATGAATGGTGTTGAGTAAATGTTTCAATTAACAAGAAATCACTTGGAGCCAACTTGGGCACCCAAGATGCTTTCTTGGAATTACCTCTAATGCATGTTGAGATATTTTTGAAGACTCAGTTAAGTAAGACCTTTTATGGGCGCCAACTTTGAGGAAGAGCTTTGGAATTATCAACATAATGAAGGTTGAGTTGTGACTTCAGTTTGGGATGCCTAAATGGATGAAGCACATGTTTTAGCATTGTTCTTCATGGAATAACCCTATTTGCATGAGATAGGCATACCTTTTAGAGATAGGGCTTGAGCATTGTAATTGTAACTCATGTTGAGTTTACAAAGTTGATTAAAGCCTATTTATCTCAAGCAAGTTGAATAGAGTTATCAATAGTTGTTATTGCAGGCTGTGAAGAAGATTGGTGAAGACAGAAGAAGCATTCTCAAGCAAGAATTGGAGCTATTGTAATTCAGAGATTGAATAATAGAATAATTCTTGGTGGATTTTTTTCCCGAAAGGGTTTCTCCATAGTACATCTTGTGTAATATTTCTAATATCCTATCTAGTTCTTCTATCAATTTATGTCTACATTCTACAATAGTAAAATGGATTAATCAAGATAATCACCCACAACTAATATATGTAACAAAGAAAAAGCTTACTTAGATCAGCAATATTAAATTTTTACAGAGTACTAAGCTAAGAAAACACCTCAATTTTCAACAAGGGTTATTCATAAGTTGAAGGTATTGATTTTGAGGAAACTTTTACTCTGATAGCTAGAATGGAGGCAATAAGGATGTTTCTTTCCTTTTTTGCTCACAAGAATTTTAAGATGTATCAAATGGATGTCAAGTTAGCCTTTTTGAATGGTGATTTGGGGGAAGAGGTCAACATTGAGCAACCAAATGGATTCTAGCTATTAGAAGATCCAAACATGGTGTACAAACTCAAGAAAGATTTGTATGGAATCAAGCAATCTCCTAGAGCTTGGTATGTTCGATTGGATAAGTACTTACTTCAACAAGGTTTCAAGAAAGGTACTGTAGATAGTAATCTTTACATTAAGATAGAGGAAGATGAGATTTTGATAGTTCTTGCATGTGTTGATGACATCATCTTTGGTGGAGATGATAATATGTGTAAGAAGTTTAAAGAGGAGATGTAGAAATAATTTGAGATGTCTATGATTAGTGAGTTATCTTTCTTCCTTGGGCTTCAAAATTTTCAAGTAGATGATGGTATCTTTATTTCTCCTGGCCTAAGTATGTTAAAGAGATGTTGAAGAAGTTTGGCATGGAGGATTCTAAACCAGTAAGTACTCCTAATGTAACTAGTTGTCACTTGAGTAAATCTTTATAGATCTATGATTGGAGATTTATTGTAATTGATTTCTTCTAGACTTGATATAATGCATGCAATATGTTTGGTTTCTAGATATCAAACTAATCCTAAGAAAACTCATGAGAAGATAGCTTGAATATTTAGATATTTGAAGGGAACTTTGGATTGTGGCTTGTGGTATAAGAAGGATGATAATTTTTCTTTGAGTGCGTATACTGATGCTGATTGGGCAGGATGTGTTGATGATTGGAGAAGCACCAGTGGAAGTGCATTTTTCTTAGGAGACAGATTGGTCTCTTGGTTCAGTAAGAAGTAGGACTTAGTGTCCTTATCCAAAGCAAAAGCTGAGTATATTGTTGCAACATCTTGCTACACCAAATTTATTTGGATGAAGCAAACCTTGAAGGATATAAGGGTGGTGTATGATGAACCCATTCCCATATTATGTGATAATACTAGTGTAATTAACATTTCCAAGAATCTGATGATGCATTCAAGGACCAAACATATTTCTATCTAGTATCACTTTCTAATGGAAGAGGCTACAAAACAAGAAGTCAAATTGGAGTATGTGCCTACTAAGGATCAGATTGCAAACATCTTTACTAAGGTTCTTTCAAAGGACACTTTTGATTATCTCTAGTAAAATTTATGGGTTATTTCCCCTCCTTTTTCTAACTAGATGCATAGATGGTGCATCTATCCAGAGGGAAAAATTCATGGCATATCATTTTCTCCTGGATTGATGTGTGATACCTCTTAGGGGGAGTAGGTAGTTGGTTGGTTGTTGTTGATAGGGGGAACATGTGCAGTTGGCTAAAGAAGTAGTGTTGGTCAAAGGGGGAGAATGTGCTAATGTTTTAATGAAGGTCCTTGGCCCTTTTCCCTTGATGCCAAAGGGGGAGAATGAGCAAGTGTATGTTACTATCAATACCAAAGGGGAAGATTGTTGGAATTGGTTGTTGATTTCAACACTTGGGGAGATTGTTGCACATATGTTTCTGAGATTATTGTTTGGCATTAGTTGTTCATTAATGACTACACTCAGTGTGGGTTGTCATTGATGCTTGTGTCTACACTCAGTTTGGGCTATCATTTATGCTTACAGTTGTATGTTGTTGATACTCTATGTTGATGTTCATGATGCCATTGATGATCATGGTTGGATGCCATGCCTTGTTTTATGACAAGTAAAGATGTATTGTGTATGGTTGTTGTTATAAGAGATGATATCATGATGATTTATGAAGATGAGGATTAAAAGCATTAAGATGAGAAATAGAAGCATTAAAATGAGGATTAGAAGTATTAAAATGAGGATTAGAAGTTGGAGAGATATTTTTTATGGTCTCTAGTATGTTTTATGCTCTCTCCTGTTGTTCTTGAGGAAGTATGTGTTGTTACAAGGATGATCTAGTCTCTGCATGTTGCTGAAAGTTTTTGCTATAGGAAGTTTCTTTGGAGACTATTTGGGAGAATGCTCCACATTCCTCCACCTTTGAAGATTTGGTCTTGTGGTTTGGGATTTAGTGTCTATTTTTAGTGGATGTTGCACTCATATCTTTTTAGGTCACTAGTGTTGCTGAGGAGGTTTCTGGTAATTTTAGTGGTTTGGTAGTTTTGTTGCTTGTCAAGGATGGTTCAAAAAATGCTCTATATTTCTCAACATTGATGTGTCTACTCTTGCGGCTTAGTGAATGTTCTCTCAATGTTTGTGTAGTATCTCAATTCAGCTTTCGTGTGTTGAAGTTTTTTCATAAGTTAATATGTTAATGTTTTATCTCATGGTTGTATATTGTGTGCTTCTAAGATGAAGTGTTTTGTTTTTGTTTGGTTTGTGATGGCTGTTTCTGGCACATCAATGTGAAAGAATTATATGGAAGTGTTGTTGGATGTTCATGGAATGTCCCTTTGTGGTCTACATATCAATGGTTGATCTCTTTAGTGTTGCATATTGTTTTGAGTTATCCTTTTAGGAAATTTATGGATGTTTGGCTGATAGGGCATGTTCACTTGTGTGTGCTATGTGCTTGGGGGTCTACACCAACATTGGAGGTTGTGTTAAGAATTCTTTGTGTCTTGATCTATCTTGTTGAGAATCACATTAAGTAAATTCAGAACTGAAAGTGTGTTTTTGGGTTGACTGGTAATGTGCTACATGTTTCATCTTCACATTTCCTTGTTGTCAACTTAGGTTGGCTTGTGCCCTGGCGTGTGTGTTGTTTGGGATCACATTGGAAATTGTAATAAGGTTTTTTTGGTCCTCTCTATCTCCAAGATAGGACCACATTATGTTTTTATGGCCGACTTGTTGAGATTATTGTTTATCTTTTGTTTTGGCCAACCTAATTAGTGTTTTGTGATCTCGTAGAGGATATAAATGGGAGAAAAAATTAGTTCAATGTTGAGTGAGAGTGTGGTGGTGTGCAAGTATAGAATGATGTAGTAAGTTGTGGAAAAGAAATATCAAATGAGCTTTAACACCTCAGTTAATAAAGTGTATTGTTGACATATGTTGTAATTTCTAAATCTTCATGTGTCTTGCTATCAGGAAATGAGTTTCTTTAGCATATCCTTGTAATATGTATCTTTTGTTGGGGTTGTGTGCCTTAGTAATGTAAGTCCTTTGTATCTTTCCCTAAGGTTGTGTTCCTTATCTTGTAATTCCATCAAGGAGCAGTGTGCTTCCTTAGGCAATGAGCCTTAAAATAATTGTAATCTTTGTAAGCAGTGAGCTTCCTATATTGTGATATTTCTCACTGTGGTTTTTCCCTTCTTGGGTTTTCCACGTAAATCTGATGTTATCTTGTGCATGTGTGTTCATTTTCCTATCTTTCATTGTTGTTGATTTGATTATGTGATCCTAATCTATTTATAAGTTGTTGATCCTATTAAAACTCTAAATTTGCATGTTGTTGAAGGGCTTAATAATTGGAGGGTTTAAGTTTTTATAAATACTGATTCACCTCCCCTCTTAGTATTTTGGTGTGTTCAACACATATTATTATGCTTATTTTGTTCACTTGTGGAAAAAAAAATTTATGATCTTCATCTTGGAATTCTCCAATAGTTTCACCTCCATCTAGATGTGGCAATAAATATTTAATTAGCAGGATTTGATTCTACTTAGAGTATTAACATCAACTTTTGTAAATATTGCATAGGAAGAATTAGTGTATTCTTAAACCATCTAGTCCTTTTTTGCATAATAGGCTCTTCTATTGGATGTATTTTTCTCATGGGTATATTTCGAAAAAGATTTCTTGATGGCCTCGATGAATTTTTATGTCACAACCCATCCTAAGTTGTGGATATTTTAGCATATATTTATTTCTAGTTATTTCATATTAAATTTATTTGATATTATAATTGGCATTTCCCTAGGATATTAGTTTATCAATTTGGATTAAACATTATAACCAAGTTCATCATCAACTAAAACTTCTAAATGTTGACTAGAATATCATAGAAATACAATAATATAACCATAACAACATATCAAAATGATCAAATAACAATGATAGAAAGTTTTTTGTATTCATAACAATCAAAGAATCTTTGACAAAATGTTTAAAAATAATTTATATGACCTTCTAATTCAAATTTTACGAGAGAAATCATCATAATTTAAATATCAACTATGAGTCCAACTATATAATTATAGTTGAAATCCCTTTTTATAAATTTTCTTTTAACTCTTAACAAATTGCTCACAAATAAATGAATTGATTTACTGAATCTAACACTAAAAAATATTCTACAATGAATATTTCCATGAACCCAATAAATTAGTTATAGTGGAGGGGCCTTTGACAAATTTAAAGATACAACCAATGGTGGAAGATGAATATTTGGATAGATTCAAATGTTGTGCTAGTTTTGTGATTTCAACTCTCTATATGCTTGATTTCTCCTTCATCATTATTAGTTTTGAAAATCTCAACCGAATGGCCAGCTTAGAACAATGGCAAACCTTGTGTGCACTCCTTTTCCAATCCATAAATTCTTACAAGCAATGAAGGACAAAGTTTCTTTGTCACTTTTGTTGCTCCACAAATGGTATTGATAGCTCACTTTCAAACAAAGACTTACATGAAACTTGAGTTAGGTGGCATATGCAAGCTTATGTCCACTAGCTAAAGAATGCAAATGAAAAAGGCAATGTATTTATTGTTTAATTAAATGTTGTTCACAAAAGGAGCTCAAATAATAGATCATTATAGGTGAAGATTTATTCCTAAGATCTTGAAGTATGTGTACATAATGTCATGTATAATTAAATATGCATTTAAATATATCTCATTCCCCTACTTTTAATTATACTATTAAATACATAATATTGCCTTTTTCTCTTAAATATCTTTAATATTGTTATTACTCAATATTTAAGCATGAAATAGATAAATTGTATTTGGTTTTTATTTTAATTTTTAAGTTTTGGTTAAATATAAATTTATTTTAACTATTAATTTTGTAAAATGAAATATGGAATGTTTAAGAAAAGTTTGAATTAATTCTAAGTATGTGTTTACTAATTGTGTTATTTTGCTAAGTTTTTATTTATGTTATCATTGTGTAATATTTCTAGAAAGTTCAAAGATCTACTTCAATGTGTGAACTTAACGAATGCTTAAGAAAGGGGAATCATGAGAACCTAATTACTACTACATGAGAACCTAATTACTACTACTTGAGAATTGAACTCGTTAAAAATTGTAAATATTTAGGTTTGGAAAATTTGGTATATGAAAATTAATAATATATATCCTTACGAAGTGTGATTTACATGGCTAAATTTTGAATCATCAATTATCAACTTATGAAGTAGATTTCTAATGTTCTTTATTAAAAAAATATTATTTGGAAATAAATGGTCTATGTTTAAATTGACATGAATTTAAAGCACAAAAAATTGAATTAGATTCTAGTTAAACTTTTGTAATTGATGAATTCCTAATCACATGCTCATGTCCTATTCCCTTATTTTTTGGGTCCACAACAACTAGGTTATCTTTCATGCATTGACTAATGTGCAAGATAGTATACTTTGAGTGTAAGTTGATAAATAAACTTATCCTAGCATGTACCCATCATCATTCATCCCTAGGATCTCAATCCCATCTCAACATCTAACTATTCATCACCTTGGTTTAGGTCTACAAGCATGGAATTAGCCTAGGTCTTATGTGGTGGTTATAGATTTTAACCTCGACCCTTTAAGTTTGAGTTTCGAATGTCCATGTCTTCCCTCCCTTACTAACCATTATGATTTGATTAAAGTGTGAATTCTAATAAATTACACACTAGGTTGTTGTGTTTAAAGATGGACCTTAATTCATTTAAAGCATGTAGGATTGAGAGAGGAATCTATTGAACAAATCTAGAATTCAATTAAAAAAAAGGATAAAAGAATTGTTGCATCAGTATTTTATCATTATCCTAGGTATAATGCATACTTGCAAGTACTATCCTTGATCTTAGACAGATTGATTCACATAGGGGTCTAATTAAGAACTTGACCCTCATAATTTAGTAGATCCTTGATAAATGCCAATAAACACAAATAGTTATTTACTAAAAAATGAAACATAGACATAGTTGTTAGCAAATTCCAAGCATAATATTTATGTTAGCTCATTCACATGAGTATAAATTCAAGTACATGAGCTAATTCAATTTCGCAGGTGTGGAGATCAAGTCTACAAGCATAAATCTAAACCACAACAAAGTACAATCAATTTGTAGAGCTTGAAATAGTCATTTGATCAAGCTCTAAAATTCAAATATCTTAGTGAATCAATTCTAAAAATTTCTACAACCTATTTTGGAATGACTATTTGTAAACCACATATGATTCAATGATCAATGCTAAATTTTTCCCAACAAAAATAATATAACTATTTATCACTTTTTAATAAAGATGAGATATAAAATTACTAGTGATTGATTGATATTTTTAAAATGTGATATTTAAATATAATGACATATTTATATCATCAAATTTCAAACTAAATACCATATTTAAATCTATATTAATTTTTTTTTTATTATGAATCAAATATTTAATAATTTTCAATCTAACTCTTAGTCTTAAATCTAGATTAAATAAACACAATTACTTACGTTCTTGTATATGGCATGAATGTAAAAGATATGAAAAGTAAAAGATAGGAAAAGCACTTGTAAGTCAAGTTAAATAGTTCTAAAGCTAATGGCATCTAGATCAAGATAAAGACAATTGGAGAATCCAAGATACCAAGCGTAACAATGTAATTTTCTTGCTTGTGAATTTAAACAAGGACTGTGAAGCGAACAGTTGAAATAGAAAGGTATTCTATATTCTCTTGTATGGACAAATCTGAGAAAAAATACAAAATTCAGTGGAACAGCTCAGGTTCTCTTCAGTCATCAGAAGATTCTCAATTAAATAATAGTTATTGATGAAATAGTGTCCTTAAAGTTGATTTGATTTAAACATGCTAGTCAATATCTGCATCCTCCTTTCATCCAATCTCATCAACCTCTGTACTGGATTTTGACTACGTCAGTAATGGAGGCAGAATCTCAATAATGGAGATAAAGTCTGTCACAATCCAATCCAAAATCTAGTCTTGGATCTGTTCCCCCCACACCCAGCTTAAGTAAAGAATCTACTAAAGAAAACAGTTGATAATGTAAACTCCAAAAGACCAATCCCATTTACAAGTATATCTTTGCTTTTGGATTTTATTTGTTCATTGAACTTAAAAAGCAAAAAAGAAATATTATTCATGGGCAAATAAGAAATATTGTTCATCCAACATATTATGGACAAAGAAATATTATCCACCAAACATATTATGGACAACGAGGCCTCTATGTGTTATAATCAAAATTGACTTAATTGTAGACAATGTTTTTTATTGATATGATGGAGAAATTTACATACTCATGTCAATTACAATTTAATTTTGGATTTATTTCGAAAGGATATTTTTATTATGATTATATAATCATATGTGGCATATTTTTTGTTTTTGATTATGGGAAAAGCAGGTTTTGAGGGGACCCGAAACCCCTTACAAATAGGTTTTAAAGAGACCCAAAACCCTATTAAACGAAAGCTGCAAATAGATAGAAACACAGACAATCAGCAACCCAACAACAACAGTCCACCATAAGTTACACAAGACAATCCATAAGTTACACAAGGCAATCATATGTTACACAAGATGTAATCATATGTGACATATTTTGTGTTAAGCTTGGTTACTTTCTCAATATCTATTTATTCATATTCATGCTTACTTTCACGTACTTTTATACATTCAATTTTATCCTTGTTATATTTGTACTATTCTCAAAAATTTATCTCATTGTCGACTCACACTTCCAAATATCTATTATTGATCCCTAGATTTGGAATTCCTCATCTTAGATCAATCTTGCAATGGCTAGAGCTATCCTACATAAAACAAGTCTACCCCAAAATTTAAATAATTTAAGTTTCAAATTGTTGAATCTTACACTTTTCAATCTTATTATTGGGCACTAACTTGGTACAAATTTGTGTAGCTAGTTGTTATATCTTGTTATTTAAAGATATTCTTTGATCATTTAAACACATCTAGAAAGTATCAAACAATCCTAGAGCATTTCCATTTCAATAAGCATTTATCCATAGAAATATTTTGATTTGGAGCTTCCAAAAAGGAACCAGCATTTACTTCAAATCATCTAGGAAATTCCATGCTTAAGTTAGTGTCTTCAATCTCTCACTAAACATAATAAAGCTAGTAAACAAGGGAGTTGATTAAGAAGAAAGTGAACCCTTGTTACCATGCAATTTCCCTTAAAGGTATTTTAAATATAGCCAATCCTTATGTTTTAGCAAATACTAAAGACAAGGATGAACTAGGTCACAAAAGTACACAAACATCATGACCAATACTACAACTCAAGACATTTCTATAGTGTGTGATTTTGATCTCGCACAACACAAATTTGATCTATATATAGAATTGTGTGTTTGTCATAATTCCCATGGAACGAGCATAATGAGTATCTATTTTCTATAATAGGATGACCAAGTTTTGAGCAGCATCAATAATTTTCTTCATCATGGTTCCAAAGGCTAGTGCTCTAATCCTTCATATTAAATTTCAAAATGTTCATTTATTACAACTCATTTGTTTGTCCATCCTTATTAGTTATATTAATTGTTATTTATATAGATATTTTTTAATCAACCTAGATAACCCAATTAAGAAAAGAAGGTAGTTTCATTTACATTTTGGTGAATCCGTCCAATATTACACCACCCTAGGGTTTTCCTTTTAGGATTTACACTTTCATGTAAAGTTTTAGAACTATCTTTTTTTTTATTGTTAACTTGTTTCTCATATCTTGTTAGGTTTTGTGTTAATATCTATTGTTATTTTATTATGGTTTGTATATCATTGTGTGACCTTAATATTTTTGCACCCAACCCACCCTTTGCTACCTGATTTGAATTTTATTTTTGGATCTATATTTTCTTATTTTTAAAATTTGAAAGTGATTCGTAGTGCTTTATCTTCCTATCTTTCATAATCCATATTGTATTATTTATGCTACAATAACTCATGATCCCAATCTTCCTTTGAGGAATGTTCACCTAGACCACTATGGCTTCCAACTCTAATGACACTAAAATGTTCTTTGAGAAATTCTCACCTAAGCCACTATGGTTTCTCACTCTAATGACACAAATATTCTCTAATATTTATTTTAAGAATAATGTGGATGATTATGATCATGATGCCCATGTAGTGCAACAACGCTTTGCTACTAAACTTGTTAGTTTAGCTAATATAAAAATACCTACATAACTAGAAAAAATGATCCATAATATGTTTATCAACAAGCCACAAGAATTAGAGGTCAAGTGCAAGCTATGGGTGTTAAAAATTGCTTCATCTACCTTCTTGTTTTGTGCATCTACCTCCCTCACTCCTTAGCTACACCTACTTTCACTAATGTTCCATCTCATGAATCATTACCCCAACGTTTACCATTGTCCCATCCTACAACATTACCCCTACATCCACTATTATATCACCACATAGTGTCAATTCTTTTTCAACCCTTAGACTTTTTATGGATTTCCTCCTAACTTTATACCCTCCCTTCATACAAATACCCTACATATTTTTTCATACCTCGTCTCCCTTTCATCCACCAATACCCAACCTACTAATCCACCACCACCCTTGTTGACAAAAAAACCTTGACCAAAGTCTAAGATTTAATATTATGTTAAATATGTAGTCAAAATTGATGTGATGCAATAAAAAGGGAGAACTTAGATATGCAATAAGTATAAAATAAATTATAATGAATTATATATAACCATATATTCATATACTTTTATGGCTTACATAGGTCTTATAATTTATTTATCATGTTTCATCCATATATATCCTACATATATCTTCCACACTTCCTTATTTTCACACATGTTTAGTCCATGATAAGCTCAATAAGGTTAGCCTAATTAGATGTAATATTCAAAATATAACTTGTCAGCTCCAAAAATTCCATACATATCTCATGCCAAGATTCAATCCTCAAAACAACTTAAAATAGGTCGGCATGGACCTATGTTAGATCCTACATAAGACCACAACACTTATTTAACCTTTGCATACCTTCAAACTTGTTAGGTTGGCACAACATAAGACCAAATTGGTAAATAACTTGACCTAGCTTGATTTCATTTTCACACATTACAATACTATTTGGTACATCTCATTTATTTGTTACATAAGATAATGATTATAAGATTCCTCTTAGGGAGTTTGTTGAATCCCCTTATGATGATTCCATCATGAATTATACTAATACATTTTTAGACCACATTCATACAAGCCCACTTGTTGGGGATGAACTCATTACATAGATATGCTCACTTCACTCTCATTTCTTATTTTGTGTTTTTTTTATGCTTATAGTGTGTCATGTTAATGTTCCTAGTTAGCATGTAGATGATTTGCAAAGACACATTTAGTGATGCATGTTGGTACAAGTGAATTTGAACATGTGTTGTATTGTTCATGTCATTTAGATCTTGTGTTTCTATCATTTTTTACTTTGTAATTTTTCTTATGCCATGTATGTTTTATTAATCATACTTTCTTGTTCATCAATTTTACTTATGTTTCCCTACACCTCGGCCTCTCATTTCATCCCATATATTTGTTATGTTTTTACCTATTATCATTTCACCTTCTATATTCAAGCTTATTCTTTGTTTCCCCACTTGTTGGCATCTTTTCTATAATACTCTTATGATTAGTACCTATATTTTCTTATGAGTCAATTTATCTCATATGTTTTCCTTTCTTATCATTCTTACCTCCATGCCTTGTTTTAATCTTATGTTTCTCATGTTTTTTTTTAATGTTTCAACATGTTCCATGTTATCTTCCTATGCTACATGATTTTATGGTAACACATGATTTATGATGCTCTTGTGATCCTTATCTTCCACAATTATGATTTTGTTTATACAATATTAATATGATTTTCTTTATCATAATTGTAATGCCTCCTTTATTATTCCACGCCCATTCATTATGATCCTTATCATGATTGGATCTTATGATTTCATATTATGCTCCTTATCATGTCCATATTCCATTATTTAATGATCCTTATTGTTCTTACAACTTTGATCTTATGATCCTTACCATGTATGCCTACTTTTAACTCCAAAGTTATCACTTATCTTATTGTGCCTACGTTTTCATGCTTATGCTACTATAACTCCCTATGATATTTATCATGTGTATTCTTATGTTATTATATCATGCATTTGAGACTCTTGTCACACCTTTATATTATACATGTCATTGGTACTTGTATGACCTAAGTTATCTTATCATCTTGCTCATATTGAAGGTAATAATATATTATTGCACCTTCATGTGTATATCCTACTTAATTATGAGTACATGCTCTTTTTCACTTCATTAGATACTTGGATATGCTTACATGACTTTATCTAGATTTAGGCTCATCCTTAATTCATGATTCTCCCATACTAAGGGGAATAATGTGTTATAAATATTATCACTAGTTTACAATTTTACACGCTCATTAAATATAATGACACATCTCTACATGCTTATATATTTTATATGATTACATTCAACTTATTTTGTATTCAATATATGCTCATCATGCAATTTTATTTATGAAATCTATATTATATGATTTTGCATGCTACATGATGTTATATCTAATTACACACTTATATTATTTGATTACTTTACTAATTTGTGTTGTATCATTTTCCTCTCCTTCGATTACTAACATATGTTGGATGTAACTAATTAAAGGGGGTGATATATTACAACTGAAAAAAATCATCTTCAAGATTTTAAGTAGTGACACCTACTACATAGGGACTCATCACCATACCTATATAAATCTCAATCATATTACACATCTTCATCAAGTGAAATTCTATCATATTTTCTACATTGGGTGGAGTTGGAGCACATAGTTGTATCAAATATGTCATATCAGAATTACCACTTTGATTGGAGTCACATTACATGACCATATTGGATGTGTCCTATTAATTTTTCCACTTTGGGTAGAGTCACATATGGCCATATCAAACATGTGGCTATATAGAATGTGTCACATATAGCCATATTTTCCACAATTAAGTGCAACCTTCTCATGTGGCTATATAGAATGTGTCGCATTGCATTGTCAGATTGAGTAGAATATTACTATATCACTTTTATAGAGGTTGAATCTTTAACCCTTCTCTTTATCTCTACTTGTTTTATATAGCTAGTTGTATTAACTTGTAGTTTGTGCCTATTTTGATTATGTGATAGAATCGACTCATTATATATATTTTGGTTATTTCATAGTTTTGATGGAGGACTCATACTAAGGAGCATACATGAAGAATCTAAGAATGATATATTACTTGACATGGATCCTATATCATTTTTATGACTATCTAAATATTTGGCTTTCATGTTGATTTAGAAGGTCTTCATAATTTGAAAATGAATACTTGATGAGTTATAGAATTTCCTAGTTTTGTGTTGCTATTTCATACGTTTATCTTTATTTTTGTTAAACTTTGAGACATTACCAAGACCTTTCATATATATATCTTTAAGTAATTTAAAGCATTTGAAATTGAACATGTTATATTAATATGTGTATGTATGAGTTATGAATGCCCATGAATTTTAGTAGTATTTTATGTTTAAATTATGGTTGTTAACATTGAGAATTCCTTAGAAAAATAAAAATAACATTTGCAGTAAGATATATATCAACCCACAACAATGAGCTTCTCAACCTATAGCATAAGGATTGCAGTTCAGTGCAAAGGAGTTAAGTCTACTACAATGCAACCACTTTCAAAGAAGATAGAGGTGATCATTTAATGATCAGATCATGAATCACCAAGCATTAATTTTATTCTTCAATAAGACAACCTGGAGAAGAAGTCTATTCTCAATAAGACTGTGAATTATAACAAAAAGTTGTTCTACTAAGCACATTTTTTGGTATAATGGTTAAACCTATTGAGTACAAATTCCTTGTTTGATTTCTATACTCGTGTGTTACAGTTATTATTTTTGGTTTTGAAACTCGGTCCTCTTCCTATTATTGAGAAAGAGTTGATATTTGTTTTTCAATTTGTTTTTAGTTCATAGATAGTTGGACTCCTTCACAAACCCTATATAGTGGGGTACTCTATCGAGGAGGAAATTTAGGTGATAGAGGTGATATCTTGAATAAGATTATTAGATAGATTTTGTTTTAATAGTTTTGTGTATGATTAAGATTCAATAGAGAATGAATACTTTGATAACATGTTTTTTTATGAAAGAAGTTTTGTGGATGCAACAACTTAAGCAATCCATTTGAGGTACTATTGAACCACTTTAATTTAGGCTAGTAGATTAGATTATGTGTTTTAAATTTAATTGATTAATTGATGGTTTTTAGTTCATGCAATTATGAGCGACGCATTACAATTTTGAATTAGAACCTATAGATTGATACTCTATTTTAGTACTCCAGAGATTAATGAAGTTAGGACATATTGCAGTTTAACGGTTAATTGGTTACAAACTTAAGCATTAGGTACACATAGCATAAGGTAGTTGTTTATATTCATTTACTTTGTTTTGAGAAATAGAGTTTGTTTTGATTAAAAGATTGTATTGTATTTACAAGTGTTTCATTCACCTATGTTCATTTGATATAGAATGTGTAGAACCCAAGAATGCATATATTTTGCCAGAACTATTTGAAGTTTTACAACTCCCTTGTTGATGATTTAACGAGCCCTCTCCTGAATGATGAACTACTTGATCTAGTAATAACGCCAGTAGTTAATTAGTCATTTGAGGAAGCCCTATAGTACCCATGTTAGGTTTGCATGCACATGAAAGTTTCCAAACAAAATATAATGATGAAAGTTGTTCACCCATACCACTTCCTATTTAATTTTGTACCCTCCTTGGTGGAATATCATAAATATAACTATATATCGACTAGTGGCACAATCTTGTGATAAGTTTGTTTCATTCCCCACTCCTAATCCATCTATATTTACACACATTTGAACCATGCATTTTCCATTCACCCCTCATTTATTGCACCCCATTCACACTCACCTCAATACATTCTCTCAATTCCTTGAGATTATCATTCTACTACCCAAGTTTATTTTGTGTTGATATATTTTTATCTCATGGCACATGGGAATAAACCTCAAATTAATTTTTAAAATGTAAATTATGACTTTCCCACACCTTCCTATTAGTTGTTAAATAAGAAACTAACACACATTTGTATGAGATGTTGTTATGTCCTTGTATGTAAAGACATTGTATGTGTCATTGATTAATAGGCAACATCAAGGAAGAAACCATTAGAAAAAATTGATTCCTATAGGTACAAATAATCAAATCCATATCACTTACATGTAGACCAACTACATGTTTGTGTATGTTATCTTCAAATATTTTCTGCAAGTTGTAAAGTTGGCACATCCAATGGTTTGACATAGGATAGCTTATTTAACTAATTAATTTAAAAGATATTCCTAAGGTGTTTATAATAAATATCATCCTTATAATCTACCATAGATTAGAGATCAAGTAAACAAGTTTCAAAAGATAACACTTTATTAGTTCAAGTTTGTGTATCATAGATCAAATCTATGTGGAAGATCAACTATTTGGCACCTAGGATCAAACCCATGATTCTTGAAATTGAACCATCAAATTATAAAATCAGCGCAATCCAATTTTTTCATTTTTCTTTCAATACATATAAGAAGTTGTGATTTAGAGTTACGGTTCAAAAGTTATGATTGAAATAGTGGAAGACTATATATTGACAACTAAAATTAGTTAAATGTTTCATTTTTATTTATTTCTAGATTTCAAGATTGGGTTATGTGATTTGTGACAACTCTAAATTAGGCTAATTGATCTTTATATTCATAAAACCTAACTTTAGTAAAGAAAGTATTTGTTTTCCTTACAAATATATTAACTTTACTTTCATATTTTGTCCTTACACTTTAACATTTTTTTCTATGATATATGATTGATGTGTTTTTCCTATTCTCATTTCACCTTCTATTTTATTTATGCTGTGATTTTTAAGTTTTTCTCACTCTTTTCACTTTCTCTATTATGTTTTCTTTCTTTTTTTCTCCACTTAGGGGGAATCTTCCTCATATTTAATATTTTTCTTCTTATACTTTTCTTGCTTTTATTCTATGCTTTTTATCCTTATACATGTCCTTTCATGTCTTATTATTTCTTATGCAACCTTTCACTCTTATGACTAATATAATTCTTTATGGGCCTCTTTATCTTTTTTGCATTTTTCATGTATTAATTCTTTTTTATGTGTTATGTTTCTATGCTTGCACATTACATGCACCTAGTGTTACATCTTACACTACTCATATGCCCATGCAATGTCCCTAATTCTTATCTTATAATATCATGTTAAAAAAAATACACATAAATGATTCATCTATGGATAAATATTTCAATCCTTATCATTTCTTTGTCTTATGATTAAATCTTTATCTTTCTTATCATCACTTATATCTTATGTTATCATGATCATATCTAGATTATAGAGTCATCTTATTGATTGCTAAATATTAGGGCATCCATAGGGGTACCATGACTTCACTATGATATATATTCTTACATAATTACATCGTATTCAATTATTTTATCATTTTTATCTTTTTATCATGATCATGTACCTTTTTCTCTCCTCTAATTCCTTGTATCCATTAGATGCAACCAATTGGAAGGGGAATATATTATCACTAGCACTTTTCATGGTTGATATTTTAGATGGCATTTATGTTAGACAAAGACTGATTGCCATATTTGATCATTTTTTTATCATATCATATGTGGATTTCATCATGTATTGTTCAATTACATGGACCTTTATCGCATCACCACATTACACATACCTTTATTGCATTGTTATATTGTGTAACTTTTTATCTTTTTAAACATGAGGAATTTCCTACCCCTTCTCTTCTTTTATTATTTTCATAGATAGGTATAGCAACTTGTAGTCCATGGTCATTTTAATCGTGTGGTAGACACTATCCATTGCACATTTTTTCTAGTTTTGTAGGCTTCCATGGTGTGCTCATACTAAAGAAAGCATAAAAAGAATAATTCTATTCTTTTTTGAGATACATTATCCTTTATGAGTGTCTAAATATATATTTTATGCTGGTTGAAAATGTCCATATACTTTGAAATGTATGTTCATGAACTATAATCATAAACACACCAAAGTGGGGGCAAAATGTAATGGTGAAATTTACATACCCATGTCATTTCTCATTTAGTTTTTTCCCACCTTGATAGGAATTCCTTAAAGCGATAACATATCACCAAGTGGAATATTCTTATGCTAGTTTTGGCTCATAGCTCAATCTATGATCTCCATCTATATTTCAACCCCATTCACACTAATCCCCATACATAGCTACTGTAGTACCCCTCCATTTTGCTTATGTTTTATGTTAGCATGTTTGCACTTTGATAGACCCTGGTACTTTGTTTTGATGTATTGATCGCTGACATTAGAGCAATGGTGGATTAATTTTGTGATGTGATGATACATTGTATGGTGGTAATTATTTCTAACATGCTTTATGTTAGTATAGATGTTTACTTCAGATGTTATTGCTATATATATGCTTATGGTAAATTAATTGTTATTTTTCTTGTTAGTTCGTTGTGATATTGTATTGGTGAGGAGAACGGAGTTGCATCACTCGCTTGCGAGTGCCCTGTGATTTTCGTGATCTTCTCCTCATGGTGTGTTTGAATCATGGATTATATATATGTATGTTATTTGTCTGATTGCAGGATTGCAGGTATATGACACCGACTCCACCTGGTTTCACAGGTCTGAGCATGTCTAGACTCAATGGTAATGTTGATTGGGAGGTAGTAATGATATTTTTCCTAGTCTAGCCTTAAACCCAATCACAGTATGTCATCAGTTTAGGTCTAGTGTGTTTGGTTGTCACGTCTAAGTTTTCCTTTTTATTTGTTATGAAAGGTTTATTTTGTGAATTTAAAGTTAGATTAATGTTCCTTGTAATTTAATGTTTATTTAAATTAATTTTAAATATTGTAGATAAAAGCTTTATATTTTATTTAATTAATTAAATTAGTTTATTTGGTTCAGTAATTTAATCATTGTGATTAAAGTTATTTTATTAAATTAATTAATTAATTAATTAAATTTACTTTTATTGAGAGAATAGATTAAATATATATTAAATGCTTTGTGAGAAATGGAAATTTAAATATGAAATAAAAAAAAGAAATTAATTTTGAATTCTTTAATTCTTTAAAATACTAGCTTATCTATCTTAATATATTAAGATATATATATTATGCTCTAGAATTATCAATATCTCAAATATTTTTTTCTTTTTTTTTTTTTAAATTTAAAAAATACGCCTCGATAATGATATCTCTTGGCGTATAATATATATATCTTAATATATTAAGATAGATAAGCTAGTAGCAGTCGCGGCGTGCATAACACATTGAATAAATTAATATATTTAGGGTTAGAATTAGGGTTAGGGTTTGGTTTAGATTTATTATTATGATTAGGGTTAGGGCTTAGTGTTAAGGTTGGGTTTATGGTCATAGTGTGAGAATTATGTTAGGGTTAGGGGTAGAATTATGGTTAGGGTTAGGGTTTGGATTATAATTATAATAGGTTTCAAGTTAGTAATAAGGCTTTGGTTAGTTTTAAGGGTAGGGTTGGAATTAGTATTAAGGTTTGGATTAGAATTATAATTAGGGGTAGGGTAAGGATTTATATTTGGTTAGGGCTATGGTTTGGGTTAGGGTTAGGGTCAAGGTTAGGATTAAGGTTAAGATTAGCATTAGGGTTAGGATTTGGTTTACGATTATGATTTTGGTGAGGGTTAGGGTTTAGACTTATGATTGGGGTTATAGTTGGCATTAGGGTTTAGTGTTAAGGTTTAGTGTTATACATTGAATAAATTAACATAATTAGGGTTAAAATTTAGGGTTACGATTTATATCACAATTAGGGTTAGCATTAGGGTTAAAGTTTATATCATGGTCAAGATTAGCATTAGATTTAGAGTTAACCATTTAGGATTAGGGTTTAACATTTAGGTTTATGATTATGGTTAGGGTTAGGGTTATAGTTACAGTTAGTGTTTAGTGTTAAGGTAAGTGTTAGCATTAGGTTTATGGTTAGGGTTAGAATTTTTTTCTATGGTTAGGATTATGTTTAGGGTTTACATTAATGTTCAGGTTAGAGTTAAGGTTAGGATTAAGGTTAAGATTAGCATTAGGGTTAGGATTTGGTTTACAATTATGATTATGGTAAGGGTTAGGGTTTAGACTTATGATTAGGATTATAGTTAGCATTAGGGTTTAGTATTATACATTGAATAAATTAATATAATTAGGGTTACAATTTAGATTTATGAATGTAGATTATCTACTGTCACTACAATCTTTTCAAAATATTTCTCTTATATTATAAAATAAGTTAAACCAAATTGGTAAACTTTTCTAAAATGAGTAAAATGTTTGTAAAAAATTGTCAAAAATTAGATCATATGTATTTGCCACACATTTAATATTTCATATATATTTGTCACACCTCCATTTCAAAAATATTTAAATAATATGCCTCGAAAATGAAATCTCTTGGCATATAATATATAGATTAATATATTAAGATAGATAAGCTAGTAGTAGATGTGACATGCATAACACATTGAATAAATTAATATATTTAGGGTTATGATTAGAGTTAGCATTTAAGATTAGGGTTTATATCATAGTTAGGGTTAGCATTAGGGTTAGGGTTTGGTTTAGATTTATTATTATGATTATGGTTAGGGTTTAGTGTTAAGGTTGGGTTTATGGTCATAGTTACTATGAGAATTATGATAGGGTTAGGGGTAGAATTATGGCTATGGTTAGGGTTTGGATTATAATTATAATAGGTTTCAAGTTAGGAATAAGGCTTTGGTTAATGTTAAAGGTAGGGTTGGAATTACCATTAAGGTTTGGATTGGAATTATAATTAGGGGTAGGGTAAGGATTTATATTTGGTCAGGGCTATGGTTTGGGTTAGGGTTAGGGTTAGGGTTAGGGTCAAGGTTAGGATTAAGGTTAAGATTAGCATTAGGGTTAGGATTTGGTTTACGATTATGATTTTGGTGAGGGTTAGGGTTTAGACTTATGATTAGGGTTATAGTTAGTGTTAGGGTTTAGTGTTATACATTAAATAAATTAATATAATTAGAGTTATTATTAGGGTTAAAATTTAGGGTTACAATTTATATCACAGTTAGGGTTAGCATTAGATTTAGGGTTAACCATTTAGGAAATTAGGGTTTAGCATTTAGGTTTACGATTATGGTTAGGGTTATAGTTATAGTTAAAATTAGAATTTAGGTTATGGTTACAATTATGATTAGATAGAATTAGAATTTTGGTTAGGGTTATCATCCCAATTAATGTTAGAGTTAGGATTACAATTAGAATTATTGTTATCATTATGAATAGGGCTAGGTTTAGGATTATGTTGAAGATGAGCGGTAGGGTTAGGGTTGGGGTTAGCATATATAAAAATGGTTACCTAATCCTAATTCCATCTCTAACCCTAACCCTAATCCTAACACTAACTACAACACTAATCCCAATTCTATTTCTAACCCTAATTGTAACCCTAATCCTAATTAGATATCTTTAACCATAACCCTAACCCTAATTATTACACCATCTCTAACCCTAAACCTAATCCTAACATAAACCCTAACACTAATCCTAATTTTATTTCTATCTCTAACAAAAACCATAACCCTATCTCTAACCCTAACCCTAACCCTAATCCTAATTTTATCTCTAATCTTAACCCTAATCCTAACCCTATCTATAATCCTAACCCTAATCCTTACTTAAATCCTAACCCTAACCCCAATCTTGACCCTATCTCTAACCCTAACCCTAACCTTAATCCTAATGCTAACCCAACCCTAATCCTAATTATATCTCTAACCATAACCCTAATCCCAATCCTAAGGTTCCCTAACCTTGATTAATTTAATTTTGGCTCCATCATAACCCTAACCCTAACCTTAACCCTAATTAAACTATCTTAAGTGTATTTGAAGCCTAACCCTAATTGTGCCATAACCCTAACTCTAATTGAACTCTAGCCCTAACTTTGAAAGACATTTCTCCCCTCACAAAACCCTCAATCCTAATCCTAATTCTATCTCTAACCCTAACTCTAACCCTAATCTTAACCATAACCCTAACCCTAATCATAACAAAAACCTCAAGTTCCCTAAACCTAATTCTATCTCTAACCCTATCACTTACCCTAATTTTTACCCTATCTCTAACCATCACCCCAATTGTGACCCTATTTGTAATGCTAACCCCAACCCTAATCCTAAATTTATCTTTATGCCTAACCCTAACCCTAATATTAGCACTAACCCAAACCTTAATCCTAATTCGATTTCTAACCCCAATCCTAATTCTATCTCTAACCCAAACACTAACCCTAATCCTAACCCTAACATTAATTCCAACACTAATCCTAATTCTAATTTTATCTTTAACCCTATCCCTAATTCAACCCTAATCCTAATTAATCCTTAACCCTAATCCTAATTGTCATCCTGATCTATCTTCAATCACCTAAACCCTCCAAGCTTTATCTTAGAATTTTTATTGAACCCTAACCTAATTAAATCCTAATCATAATCATATCCATCTCTCTATATACATATCTATCTCCCTCTCTCTATATATACATATATATCTTCATCTCTCTCTAATATACATATATATCCTAATTTAATACATTTGTACCTCTCTCTATATATATCTCCCTCTCTCTACCTCTATATATAACTTCCCATATCTTTATATCCCTCCATAGATCTCCCTCTCTTTGTCCTCCCCTCTTTATATCTCTATTTCTCTCTCCCTCTCTCTCCATATCCATCTTCATCTCTATCTCTATCTTCTTTTCTACCTCTTCCAATCTCTATCTCCTTACCTCTCCCTACATATCTCTCACTCTTTCCCCTACATCTTTTCTAATCTCTCTCTCTCTCCCTATCACTCTCTTTCTATATCTCTCTACTTCTCCATTCTCTCTCTCTCCCCCTCTCTCTCTCCCTATATATATCCCTCTCTATCTATATCTCAATATCTCTCCCTCACTCACTCACACACACTCCCTATTTCTCCCTCCCTATATTTATCTCTATATATTTCTCTCTCTCTCTCTCTCTCTCTCTCTCTCTCTCTCTCTCTCCTTCTCTATTACTTATCTCTATCACCTCCTTTATCTCTCATTCTTACCCCTCTATCTCTATCTTCCAATCACTTCCTCTCCCTCACTCTTTATATCTCATTATCTCTATCTCTCACTTATTCACTCAAGCTCTCCCTCCATCTCTCCTACTCTCTCTATATCCCTCTACCTCTCTCTATTTATCACTTCCTATATCTTTATCTTGATCTCTCCAACCTCCCCTCTTTCATTGTCTCCCTCTTTTTATCTCTATTTATCCCTTTCCCTCTTTGTCTCTCCTTCCATCTCTCCCTCTATATATTTATTACTCTATCTTTGTCTTTGACTCTCTATATCTCACCTCCTCCATCTTTCCCAAGTTGTATCTATATCTCCATCTCTCCTTTATATCCCTATCTCTCCCTCTTTCTATCTCCCTCTCTCCCTCTCTCCCCCTTACTCCCTATCACTCCTTTCTATATCTTTATACTTCTCTCTCCTATCTCTATTTTTCTCCTTCCTCTCCCTCCCTCTCTATATATTTATACATAATTATCTCCCTCTCTCTCTCTTATGCATACACACACACTCCTTGTTTATCCCTCCCTATCTCTACCTCTATTTCTATATCTACCTCTCTACCTCTCTATCTCTATCTTATTATCTCTACATGTCTCTCTACCCCTATATCTTTCCATCTCTACCTCTTATATATCACTCCCTATATCTTTGTCTTTTTATCCCCCCTCATTCTCCTCCTGTCTCTCCCTATCTCTCCATCTCTATATAACTTATTTCATAATCTATTGTGAACATGGAACAAATCTTGAGAGTTTCTCCTATTAATTTTCTTTGCTCTTATTTAAAATATGGTTGTGGAATAGACCATTGGTCCCAAAAGAATACGACTAAAGTTTTCTACTAACAAACACTCAACAATCATCTTAAATATGGTTGAGAGACTTGTTTTGACTCTTGAGACATAGGTATTTGAATCCTTCTAAGAATTTTTCTCGCTAGTTTTATGGGTCCAAAGAAAGAAAGAAGAAAAAATGAATTATTTTTATGGAGGCAATGTTTAATTCTTTTGGGATATTTTTTAAGTAATAAAAAACTCTAGATGTTTAATTGAATTATACGCCGAGAGATTAATAAATCTTGAGTAAAATGAACAATGAATGAAAAAAGTAAAAGCCGGATTGGGACAAGGATTAATTGTAAAAGGTAGTGATTGCATTTACACAAAACTTTACAACTTCATTACCATACGTGAAGAAGAAGAAGAAAAGATCATATTTCATTTAGTGTACAACTTTCTAGCGCAGAGCTTCATGGCAGATCCCATTTAAAATGCTAATGCTTGCGAAGACCCAGGGCAAAGAAAACAAAAAAGAAAAACCAGATTTAAAATAAAAATCAGTTGTTTTCTTTTTAAGCTCGGAAGTACACGGATCGAAACCTGCAAAACTCAGTTAATGTTAACCATGGCCAACCTGGATTCCTGCCTTTGTAAATTTTGCTACTTGGCAATGAACTCATCGAAGCGCTTGTTCCAACCCTTGTTGTCTAGGTTATTCTCCACAACAACCGTTTCAGACGAAATTGAATTTGAATTTACCAGTGAGAGACAATGATACTGGATCCCGGTTGTCGATCGCCTGAGCTTACCCTTGGGCTTCTTTCCCATTTTATCCGACTGGCGCAGTGTTGCATGCTGATCCTGCGTCAATGCCCAGACAAGTCATCCTGCTACTCCTTGATACATTAATGGCTAGCATTGGAAGCTTTGGGGTTCTTCTTCAGATCCTCAAGTCACCTTTCAGATTCTTTAAACTTGATAAACCATTAAACATAATATTTACCTTAAATGTCAAAGTCTACAACTTACACATAAGAGAAAAAGAAAAAACAAGACTGCGGATTCAATAAAAACCTGTAACAAAGTTTTGAATCTCAAACTTAAGAAATCAATAACAAAACATTTGTTCGGAAATTTTATAAACAGATTGAATGCTCAATAGGATGGTAATACAAGGCCTCCTAATTTTGAGTTCTGTTCTGGGCAGAGGCCCTTTTTCAGATTTCAAATATCTATCAAAACCATGAATCCCAAATACCCAATACAAAAGGATGATTTCTTCCATGAACCCCAAATACCCTATACAAATTGATGATTTCTTATCAAAACCATGAATCTCAAATACCCAACACAAATGGATGATTTCCTATCAAAACCAGGGTTCCAGATACCCAATACAAAATGATGAAATAATGCCAACCGGGCCTCAAATGATTGCTTGCTTTGCAATTATTTTCTGCCATGCTTCTTGTTCACACTCTTCATCTCCATGGAAACCAATAGCAGATATTTTCCAGTAGGCGCCGCGGGATTCGAACGCTTGATGGGCATGAAAGCAGCAGCATGAGTCTGCTTCAGCGTAGCTATGGCTTCCAAAACCATCTGAAAAATCATTCCAACAATAATTTCACGTTAGAAAACAAAAACTATGGCAGAATTTGAAGTTGAAAAAAAAAATTAAGTGAAAATTTGAATGCAAAGAAATGAATTCACGTCTTACCTTGGAATATCTGGCGTACGGTTTCGGTACTGCTTTTGTTTCAATTGTTGTTTTCTTTGCTTTCGATTTACCAGTTTTTTGCACTACTTTTGGAGAAATTGATCTGTTGGAAAGTGCTTGCCTGGGCTTGTTGGCTTCTCCATATAAGCCTTGGTAAGGTAATATGTAACGTGCGATGGAATCGTAGCATTTCATCTTCCAAAACGTCAGTAGCAGCCGTGCTGAGTGGTGGTGCCACGTAGGAGAATACGAACCATTTCTTTTTGCTAAGACAGTTACTTGTGTTGGGCTCCTATAGTGGTCGTGCTGCCATTGTAGGGTTACGCCTCTCGGCGTAAAAATATATTCTTGATAATGGTGGGAAGAAAATATCTGTGAGTGGTTAGTAGATATTTTCTTGAAATTGCCATGTGTGTTAGTTGAATTTATTGCAAATTTCTTGTTGAGGATTTTCTTAAAGAAAATATTACCAGATTTGGGGAAAACAAGAAAACACTTCACAGGAAATGAGAAAGAACAAAGAAGTGTTGGAAAATATTGTGATTTTATTGGGTTGTGATTTAAAATTACTGGAAGAAGTTCTCAGGTACATATTTGTTCAGTATTTGCATTCTTCTGGAAAGTGGTGATTTGAAAGGGCTTTGGAAGATTGCACACAGCAGGCAAAGCTTTTCTTCAATAGTCAATTTTTCAAGCTATAGGAAAACAGGTTCTTTACTATTTATTTATTTAGTTTTGTGAAATTAAAAGATTGTCTGAGGAAATTGTTGTGATTGAAGCTTTTGTTCTTCTTGGTAAAATATTTTGTAGAAAATTTGTTACCTTTCTATGTTAAATTTCAAAATAAGATTTTATAAGTGAAATTAGAGAGCAACCCTGAAGGTTATTGTTAAACAATAGAAGATTTTCAAAAGAAAACAGAAGATGTCTTTGTAGATTAAATTGAGGAAATGGAAACCTCTGCCTTTAACTTTGTTAAATATTTCTTGTAGAAAAGATTTTGAGAATCTGGGTTGAAAATAAAACCCTCTATTATTGAATTGAAAATCTCTATTAAATTTGTGTAAATTGATAAGTTTCTCGATTTTCTGTAGAAAACCCTCTCTCAGAATATTTGTCTAATTATTATATTCTTATTTGTTGATTAAATACATATATATATATATATATATATAAATAATATATATACATATACTTATACAAATATATATATATATGTAATTTCACTGTGAAAATGCTCTGTGAAAATTTTATATTCTTTAAATTGAAAATCCGTACGCGATTTAAATCGCAGGGTTTTGGATTTTAGAGAATTAATTTTTTTTTTTAAATAAAATATATATTGAGTATTAGGCCGCAGGGGTTACCCCCACAGCCGCCCCATAAGGGGCGACTGCTATGAAGGAAGCCGGCGCTGCCCGTAAGGGCAGCGCACGACTACTAACACAACCGTTACCCTGTATGGGTGGGCTGTGAAGGCAGCCCGTGGCTGTGTTTACACAGTCTTAAAAGCTTTCTTCACTGTGTATTTTCTTTTAAAAATTTAGGTATTCTTTTATTAAATGAAATTCGGATTTTAGGTTTAGATTATAAATGTATATATATATATATATATATATATATGTATATATTAATTTGTATATATATATATATATTTATATATCTATATTTATATATATTTATATAATTTTAGAAAAATAAGTTTAGTATTAAAATAATATTTTATTTTAATTAAAATGCATGTAAAGTATGAGATCAACTGTTATTAAAACAATAAGATTGAAAAAGAAAATTGATATTTATTTTTATGTGAAATTGAGAAAATCAGAATTAGATTATTGTTTTAATTTATTTTATTGTTTGAGAAAAGAACTATAAACAAGTTGATTAATTTACATGCTTTAAGTTACTGATTTGATTGGATTTAGTAAATCCTCATATTAGAATCTTATTTTTTCCTGATTTATTTCAAGTTGTTTTATATTTTTGTTGGGCAAATTGGGGTTATATGAGATTTCAAGTCTTCTAGATATAGTTTCTTTTTGAGGGAGTTATATCCTTAATGGTTTTATATTTTGAATAAACTAGGGTAGTGCACATGATTCTGTTTGGTTTTTAGACACCTGGTTCTATGAATAGGATGTGATGTACATTGTTATATGATTGGTATTTGATTCTAGTTTATGTGCACTTTGTCTACCTTAGTTAGTGGACTTAGATTCCTTGTGTTATTATTAGGGAAGTGGCTCTTTATGAGGGCCGGCACACAAAGTGGTGCCAAGATAACTCATGTAGAGTTAGTTAATCAGTGAAAATTAAATTAACACTTTAGGTAGTCTAAAACCTTTAACTAGATTAATAAGCCTCATTCATGGACTCAAGAGCTAGGTAAGACTTGGGGATGAGTCGAGAAGGCCTGGAATGGCAAAGTCAATATCTTGTTATTTTAAAAGATAATCAATTCTGCAACAGATTGCATGTGGGGTCGGGTTTCGTAAGAGGTTACCAAGGTAACCCAAGATGGGGGCCGAAACCTAGGAAGAAACACCAGGGTAACCAATGCAACATTGTGATGACACTCCACCTATAATAACAATATTCTTGTGAACTTAGTATATTTGATTATTCTGTTCTAGAAGCAATGTAACCAATAAGTTAAGTTTGTACTTGTATAGTTTTGTCTATGGTTTTACTTGTGTTTAGGGTTTGTAGGTTATTTCTAGGGAACCTTTTTACTATCTCCTAGCACAGGGGGTGGACCTACGGGTACCACATGGTTGGGTGAAACGTGCACCTTACTCTGTTGGGTCCCCAGTTCTTGTTTGTGGCAACGAGTACTTCTTGGATGGAGAGCTCATGAGAAAAAATGTACTTTCTTATTTGTATTAGTGGAAACTTTATATATGTATCACTCCTCTATTGTTAACGAGGTGAACTTTTGTAATACGTAATTGTAATTTTATATGACCTACCTCATTTGGAAAATGAGTATTGTAAATGTTATTTCAAATGCAATGTAAGAAAGGATCTTATTTGTTCTATATATCTTTAATGAAGTAATTTAAATGTTATTCAATGTATGCTCTTAAGTTTATGTGAATTAAATGTGTGTCATGTTAAATACTTTTATCATCTATGGGATTTTCAAGTAGTGTGTCGTCGCGTTTCTTAGGGAATGTTTGTAATTAGTAAAGTTTATGTTTACACTTTAAAAAAAAAATTTATTACACTATCATAGTTAATGCTACACTCTTTAGGTTACAAGACGGGGCATTACAGATTGGTATCAAAGAAAAAGTTCTAACACTGGACGCTCTGGGTAATTGTGAGCCCATTAGGTTTACCTAGATGTTAGACTAGGTAGTATTGGATTTTGTTAGCCTTGTATGTTTTGTACCTATGACTCATTTTTGTTTTTGTGTAGAATCATGCCTAGGCGTCGTACTAGAGGTCATGGTAGAGGTTGAGGTGGAGGCCGTGGGCTGAACCCTTAGGTTACTCCCCCTCAGAGCTCCCACGAGAGTGAACATACCGAACAGTTGGGTCCTCAGTTGGAACAGAGAAGTGAGGAACAAATTCCGATTCAGCCAAAGGTTGAGGGAGCTCAGTTGCATCCCCTATTAGAAGAGGTACTTGCCAAACTTGGTCTGAGGCGGGAAGTTGATCAGGAGGTGGTTAGGGAACCTAATAGATCTCCTAGGAGGATTGTCAATACTGCAAAGCAGGATGCCATAGTTGCAGGACAAATGAGGGATTTGTTGAGGGCATGCCCTCCTACATTTGATGGCACAAGTGGTGGTCTAGAGGCAGAGACCTGGTTATTAGACTTGGGTAGATGTTTTGCTATGCACCCATATGGTAGCAATACCTGAGCTAGATGCGCCATCATGCACCTGAGAGGTTTTGCCTCTACTTGGTGGCGTTTGGAGGAGCAGAAGCTCCATTTAGAGATTGGGTCAGTTTCTTGGGAGATGTTCTTGGAAAGGTTTAGGGCACGTTTCTTATCTGAGCATTGGAGGCAATGACGAGCTAATGAGTTTCACGATTTGCGTCAGATGGCTCTATCTGTTGAGCAGTATGAACGTAGATTTTATGAACTCAAACAATATGCAGGAATTGGAGATGATGAGGCGATGTTGGTACAACATTTTATCAGGGGTTTGAATGCCCGCATTAGTGGAGGAGTTAGAGTCTTCGAACCGAAGACTATGGAGGTTGCAGTTGAGAAAGCACATATGTGGAAGAGAATCTGACTGTAGCATTGGGTGGACATATAGGTGTCCAGATAGGTAGTGCACCTATAACAAGTTTTGGTCCACAAGGTGGTCAGATACAGACAGGAGGTTCCTCTAGGAACCAACAGACACCTGCTAAGGGTGGACAGCAGCAGCAGCAACGTACTCCTCAGAAGAAAAGTAATTCATAGCCTCAGCAAGGTAACAATTTTCAGTCTCAACATGGTGGTGGTTGGTTTCAGAATGAGAGAGATCAGAGTTGGCAGCAAGTTCAACGTGATCGTTTTGATCAGCCTACTCAGAGTTCTCAGTCTGTAGTTAGTGGAGGTAGTTTTCCATGGTCTAGTGTTCCTCCAGGTGATAAAGGATTCAGAAGGAGTATAGAATGTTTTACTTGTGGCCAACAAGGTCACATTGCTCATTAGTGTCCTCAGAAGGGTACTTCTAGGTTTAGTTAGAGACCGGCATCTTCTGAGTCGATAGTAGGAGATGTAGGCAGGTTGCATAAGGTGTTTACTGCGGTGGATAACCACCAAGTCGAGCACCAGGGTGCAGTTGGAGAGGTTTCTGGTGGAGGATTGGCATTGTTCTTTGGAAACCGTGCACGTCCTTCAACATCGGGAGTTGATCCTCAGGGGTCGAGACATTGACCGGGTACTAATCCAGTGGAATCCTAGTGGCAAGTCTTTTATTTCTTGGGAGGACGTATTCTAGTTGTGTGTGTTATCTGTTTTCTATTTGCAGGCTTCCTAAAGTAAGCCTTATCCTAGGGGGGGAGGATGTAGTACCCCTCCATTTTGCTTATGTTTTTTGTTAGCATGCTTTCACTTTGATAGACCCTGTGACTTTGTTTTGATGTATTGATCGCTGACATTAGAGCAATGGTGGATTAATTTTGTGATGTGATGATACATTGTATGGTGGTAATTATTTCTGACATGCTTTATGTTAGTATAGATGTTTACTTCAAATGTTATTGCTATATATATGCTTATGGTAGATTAATTGTTATTTTCTTGTCAGTTTGTTGTGATATTGTATTGGTGAGGAGAATGGAGTTGCATCACTCACTTGTGAGTGCCCTGTGATTTCCGTAATCTTCTCCTCACAGTGTGTTTGAATAATGGATTATATATATGTATGTTATTTGTTTGATTGCAGGATTGTAGGTATATGACACCGACTCCACTTGGTTTCACAGGTCCGAGTGTGTCCAAACTCAACGGTAATGTTGATTGGGAGGTAGTAACAAGGTTTTTCCTAGTCTAGCCTTAAACCCAGTCACAGTATGTCGTCAATTTAGGTCTGGTGTGTTTGGTTGTCACGTCTAAGTTTTCCTTGTTATTTGTTATGAAAGTTTTATTTTGTGAATTTAAGGTTAGATTAATGTTCCTTCTAATTTAATGTTTATTTAAATTAATTTTAAATATTGTAGATAAAAGCTTTATATTTTATTTAATTAATTAAATTAGTTTATTTGGTTCAATAATTTAATCATTGTGGTGGGTGGATGGGTGGGCTCCCCCTCACCCCTCACACAGGCGTTTGGTCGTCCAGGGTGGACATAAGGTGGCGGACGAGACAGACAGGTAGAAGCGGGTTTTGGCTTGTTTCAGTCACATCAACCTATCTAAGTTGGCCGAATACGGCGCTCCTTACTTGGTTTATTGGCTAAATCGTAAATTCTAGAGTTGGCGCAGAGGCATGTTGGGCTCAGTTCCCATGGTGTCGCTTGGGTGACACGTTGGGCTCGGCTATCTTTGTTCCACCTGCGGACGTGCCGAGTGGAATTGGCCATTAATTGCATTGATCATGAATCTTAGTTGGATGGACGGAGGCGGCTTTCTTCTCATGCCAAGGACAGATTTGTTTCTCCATAATCTTCTTCCGTATACGTGATCCGCCGGATCATTATTCGGGGCTTTTATTATGTTTATGTTGCCCGTTTCTAAGCATGGACACGGCATTTGGTTGTTGTTTTTGTTTGTTTTTTCTGTTGCAGGGTGCGTTTGGCAAATTCCTATCAATGGAGAAACGGTCGCGGTCGAAGTTTACTATCCTCATTTCGTCGGAAGGGCTGGAATCCTTCGGTGTGGATACTCCCGTATCATTAATCGCAACACAAAGGCAAATTGCATTTTGCGAGATCACGGACCAGCGTCTAAAGCGCATCTTGTTCGTGGATGACCCGACGACGCTCGCGGTAGTGAAGATGGTCCTAGGTAAAGTTCACCTTGACAGGAAGGAATTTGCCTGCGACAATACTCAAATTTCATCTCGGTTTCTCGCCGTACTCCTGGATCTAGGTACTCTGAAGCCAGTGGCAAGGGCCTTGGTGGTCCGAATGTTTCGGAAGGATTTACTAGGTAGTCTCAAAATTACTCTGAAGGCGGCTTTTAGTGGTAAGGGCATCCCGCGCCCTGCAGACCTCACTTCCCTTTGGGATTCCGATGAAGTGGTCAAGGTGTATCCGTTTCTTCTAGATCTCAAAGGACCTGCTTTATCACGTCACCGAAAACTCGCCGATGTGGCCGTGGAGTTTCTGAAAAGAAAATTGAAAATTGTGCCGGTGGAAGGGACGGACTGGTTCGAAGGTTTCATTTGCTTTGCAGAGGTTAACAGATTCTGGTGATTTAGTCGGGTATTGTAGTAGCTGTATGGTTTTGCTAGCTCTTGTTCTAGTATTCTCTACTTCCTAGCACTTGAGATTCAGTTTTTGGCTGTTGTGGTGGTTAGGCCTATGTTTGTTTCTCCTTCGTATCGCTACCTTTATGTTTTAAACTGTATGAAGCTTATCCTTGTTAGCTCCTTTTTGGTTGTCTGATGGTCTTCATTGAAAATCTCCTGCTTAGCAGACGTTTGTAAAGCTCTTTTACTATCTATGAAAATATCACCTTACGGATCAAAAAATAATAATAATAATAATAATAATTTAATCATTGTGATTAAAGTTATTTTATTAAATTAATTAATTAATTAATTAAATTTACTTTTATTGAGAGAATAGATTAAATATATATTAAATGCTTTGTGAGAAATGGAATTTTAAATATGAAATAAAAAAAAGAAATTAATTTTGAATTATTTAATTCTTTAAAATAAAATATATTCTTGACAATGGTGGGAAGAAAATATCCGTGAGTGGTTAGTAGATATTTTCTTGAAATTGCCATGTGTGTTAGTTGAATTTATTGCAAATTTCTTGTTGAGGATTTTCTTGGAGAAAATATTACCAGATTTGGGGAAAACAAGAAAACACTTCACGGGAAATGAGAAAGAACAGAGAACTATTGGAAAATATTGTGATTTTATTGGGTTTTGATTTAAAATTACTGGAAGAAGTTCTCGGGTACATATTTGTTCAGTATTTGCATTCTTCTGGAAGGTGGTGATTTGAAAGGGCTTTGGAACATTCCACGCAGCAGGCAAAGCTTTTCTTCAACAGTCAAATTTTCAAGCTACAGGAAAACAGGTTCTTTACTGTTTATTTATTTAGTTTTGTGAAATTAAAAGATTGTCTGAGGAAATTGTTGTGATTGAAGTTTTTGTTCTTCTCGGTAAAATATTCTATAGAAAATTTGTTACCTTTCTGTGTTAAATTTCAAAATAAGATTTTATAAGTGAAATTAGAGAGCAACCCTGAAGGTTATTGTTAAACAATAGAAGATTTTCAAAAGAAAACAGAAGATGTCTTTGCAGATTAAATTGAGGAAATGGAAACCTTTGCCATTAACTTTGTTAAATATTTCTTGTAGAAAAGATTTTGAGAATCTAGGTTGAAAATGAAACCCTTTGTTATTGAATTGAAAATCTCTGTTAAATTTGTGTAAATTGATAAGTTTCTCGATTTTCTGTAGAAAACCCTCTCTTAGAATATTTGTCTAATTATTATATTCTTATTTGTTGATTAAATATATATATATGTGTGTGTGTGTGTATATAAATAATATATATACATATACTTATACAAATATATATATATATATGCAATTTCATTGTGAAAATGCTCTGTGAAAATTTTATATTCTTTAAATTGAAAATCTATATGCGATTTAAATCGTAGGGTTTCAAATTTTAGAGAATTATTTTTTTAAAATAAAATAAAATATATATTGAGTATTGGGCCGCAAGGGTTACCCCCACAACCGCCCCATAAGGGGCGACGACTGTGGAGGTAGCCGACACTGCCCTTATAGGCAACGCACGGCTGCTAACACAGATGTTACCCTGTATGGGTGGGCTATGAAGGCAGCTTGTGGCTGTGTTTACACAGTCTTAAAAGCTTTCTTCACTGTGTATTTTCTTTTAAAAATTTTGGTATTCTTTTATTAAATGAAATTCGGATTTTAGGTTTAGATTATAAATGTATATATATATATCATATATATAAATATATGTATATATTAATTTGTATATATATATCTATATTTATATATATTTATATAATTTTAGAAAAATAATTTTAGTATTAAAATAATATTTTCTTTTAATTAAAATGCATGTGAAGTATGAGATCAACTGTTATTAAAACAATAAGATTGAAAAAGAAAATTGATATTTATTTTTATGTGAAATTGAGAAAATCAGAATTAGATTAATTGTTTCAATTTCTTTTATTGTTTGAGAAAAGAACTATAAACAAGTTGATTAATTTCCATGCTTTAAGTTACTGATTTGATTGGATTTAGTAAATCCTAATATTAGAATCTTATTTTTGCCTGATTTGTTTCAAGTTGTTTTATATTTTTGTTGGGCAAATTGGGGTTATATGAGATTTCAAGTCTTCCAGACATAGTTTCTTTTTGAGGGAGTTATATCCTTTATGGTTTCATATTTTGAATAAACTAGGGTAGTGCACATGATTTTGTTTGGTTTTTAGACACCTGGTTCTATGAACAGGCTGTGATGTACATTGTTATATGATTGGTATTTGATGCTAGTTTATGTGCACTTTGTCTACTTTAGTTAGTGGACTTAAATTCCTTGTGTTATTATTAGGGGAGTGGCTCTTTATGAGGGCCGACACACAAAGTGGTGCCAAGGTAACTCATGCAGAGTTAGTTAATCAGTGAAAATTAAATCAACAATTTAGGTAGTCTAAAACCTTTAACTAGATTAATAAGCCTCACTCATGGACTCAAGGGCTAGTTCAGACTTGTGGATGCGTCAAGAAGGACTGGAATGGAAAAGTCGATATCTTGTTATTTTAAAAGATAATCGATTCCGCAACATATTGCATGTGGAGCCGGGTTTCGTAAGAGGTTACCAAGGTAACCCAAGATAGGGGCCGGAACCTAGGAAGAAACACCAGGGTAACCAATGCAACATTGTGATGACACTCCACCTATAATAACAATATTCTTGTGAACTTAGTATATTTGATCATTCTGTTCTGGAAAGCAATGTAACCAATAAGTTAAGTTTGTACTTGTATAGTTTTGTCTATGGTTTTACTTGTGTCTAGGGTTTGTAGGTTATGTCTAGGGAACCTTTTTACTATCTCCTAGCACAGGGGGTGGACCTACGGGTACCACATGGTTGGGTGGAACGTGCACCTTACTCCGTTGGGTCCCCAATTCTTGTTTGTGGCAACGAGTACTTCTTGGATGGAGAGCTCGTGAGCGAAAATGTACTTTCTTATTTGTATCAGTGGAAACTTTATATATGTATCACTCCTCTATTGTTAACGAGGTGAAATTTTGTAATATGTAATTGTAATTTTATATGACCTACCTCATTTGGAAAATGAGTATTGTAAATGTTATTTCAAATGCAATGTAAGAAAGGATCTTATTTGTTCTATATATCTTTAATGAAGTAATTTAAATGTTATTCAATGTATGCTCTTAAGTTTATGTGAATTAAATGTGTGTCATGTTAAATACTTTTATCATCTATGGGATTTTCAAGTAGTATGTCGTCGCGTTTCTTAGGGAATGTTTGCAATTAGTAAAGTTTATGTTTACACTTTAAAAAAAAAATTATTACACTATCATAGTCAATGCTACATTCTTTAGGTTACAATACGGGGCATTATAGCTACTTCATCCCTATTTCACTCACTCACACCAATTTTTATATATTTTAAAATCAAAAATTTATTCCTTTAGTTTATTATGAAGTGGTGCAAGATTGATTCACTTCAATTTAACGAGCAATGTGGAAATGATCATTGAATCCCAAGACATTAGACTCAAATTAAACTTCCCTACCCTTTTTTCTAGTTGTTATGAGCCAACTTAATACATGTCTCATGCAACATGTTGCTATGTTGTTATATTAAAATCATTCATTATGTACTTAAACACGTGCTAGAGGGATGGAAGAAAAAAATTTGCAAACAAGAGAATAATTCAAGTACACTTCAATTCTAAGTGCAATAAAGGAACCAAATTTACATCATTGTCATATATGCCATATGTGTGTCTATGAATAATATTTTCAATCTTTCTCATTGTCATTAATTCAATCCATTAAGGGGTTTGATCTACATGAACCTATTCAGCTATCAAGTCAACAAGCTCCTCAATGGTGTATCCATACACTAACTTGACGAATTGAGATATTTATTAGAACATATGAGCTTCGAGCAAACTTTCTATCAAATCAATCCTATATGGTTCAGATCAATTTCACATGTAAAATTTGGTTCACGCTTTTTGGGATCAACGAGTAGGCTTCAAAATCAATCTTCAGAGTTTTCTAAGATGGTATGGATTATGAGGAGCATATCAAATAGTAAGAACTAATTCTCTAGTAGTGGTGAATTGATCTATAACATCAACATTTTTTTATATCATCGATCCTAAAGCTAAGCACACTTAGTTCTTTTATTTAATTTTCATGCATTTATTTCAATAATAAATCTCAACCCTATTATCTAAATTAATTGTTTACTAACTAGTTGCATTTATTTAATTGCCCTAGATAATTTATGTAAGTTATTTTATTTCTTTACAACTAGAAAACCCCAACCCAATAACAAAAAGAAAAGAGAAAGTTTTGAAATAACTCTCTTTAATTTACTTTCACTCTTTTGACAACGCATTTCTTTATATCTGTCAATTTTGTTATGGAATCTAGAAACATTATGAATCCCTACTCGTGTTACAACGAAGCTTCCTTTTTTAAATGAAAAAGACTATATATTAAAACCAAAAGATAAAAGATACACTAAAATCTTTTAAAAATACATGTATAATATGAAATCATATCTCAAAATCAATCCAAAAACAATATAAATATATGACCCCACAATTAAAAAAACAGCCACACAAACTTAAAAAAACACAATGAACATTATATACGCTTCTTGATGGTGATTTAGAATAAATGTCAATTTATTTCCCAGTCTTTATTCCCTTGTTTAGCTGACATCATTAATATCCACGTCAACTTTTCCCTCCCACGTCAATAATCAGCACAAAACGTGGGATCCCCATGAAAGCTAAGTGTCCGACTTAAAGACAAGAATATACGACGTGCCTTATGATGATATATTTCTTCATTAAAAAAAAAAAAAATTCTTCATTAAAAAATATTTAAATTTTAATAATTCTTCATTATTTAGATGGAGGGTGGGTACTCGGTAGTCATTTTAAATTTTAAATATATTACAAGATTGAATATTTTGTCATTTAATTTGAATTTTTTTTGGAAAAATGTTCATATAATCTAATGGAAGAGTTTTGGTAAGTGTAAATACAATTTTAAATTATTAAATTTGATTGTTAAATATATTATATGACTAAATCTTCTACATCAACAACTCTATCTTCATGAAAGAGCTAAACACTTTCCTAATCTATTATTATTTATTATTTAAAGATTACTATTGATTTAAGGTTTGATTTATTTATTTTATCATTCTATATAATAATTAAAAATTACTTTATGATGCACTTTGTACAAAAATATGACGAGTGTAAGTACAATTTCAAAATATCAAATCTAACTGTCAAGTACATTACATGGCTAAATCTTCTATATCAACAACCCTACTTTGACGAAAGAGCTAAGCACTTTCCTAACCTATTATTATTTATCATTTAAAGCTTAATATTAATTTAGGGTTTGATTATTATTATTTATTGTATCATTTTATTAAATCCTAAATTACTTTAGGGTGTACTTCCTTATGTCAATATATCAAGAAGGATAGATTGTTAGTGTGAATGGGGTTATTTCCTAACTAGTTATTAGTGAGGATTTATTCACATTATTATAAGTTTACATAGGAGTTAAGTTTCCTACTTGTCATTTCTAGAAGTTAGTTATAATGGGGCTATGTCTCATTATTTACTTTTAGTTATCTAGGCATTTAATAATTCTCTCATGCATTTAATATTTGTATTGAGGTTGTTATGACTTGGTTGTTTCATGTGATAGGATTAAGACACTTGTCATGATCTTGTTTAATCCTATCGCTCTCCTTGCATATACAAACAAGGCATCATATGTACTTTGTCGTATTTAGTTTGGCATTCTTGCATCCTTAATGATAGCATGATATTTTTGTCATTTCTCTCTTCTAGAAGTTATTTTGTCGTGTACGTGATCCTAGGGTGTTTGAGGAGTTCACCATAAACTCCTACATAGATAGGAAAATATTATATGCTACAAAATATAAAATAAAATAAAAATAGAAATAAAGGATTGTGAATTAAATAAACTAATGACAAGCAACAATGGGTAGAAGGTTATGTTTGATTCATATCAAGTTTAGTAAACATAAAGAAATAAGATGAATTATTTTACTACAATTAAGCTTTATGAATATGGTAAGTAATATAATCCAATTAACCTACTTTAGAGTTGTAACAGATCATATGACAGATTTAGAAAACTTATTTTTTTATTTTTTTTAAAGGTGAAAGTACTTAATTAATTATGACAGCTAAAAAATAGTTATCAACTATCTTAATTATAACTTTTGAATCATAATTGAGAATCACTTATTCATAGATGTGTTGGAAGAAAAACAACAAAATTTGAACTAGAGCGTTAACTAAATTTGGATAAGATTGCATGCGTGGAAATGAACCAAATCAAGTTTGTTAGTGGAAATGTGAACCCTAAATTTGAGAATGACCCAAGTAAAAGTTATCATCATGAATTTGGTCAACTTATGTCTACAAAGGGTATTGTTGATATACACCCTTAAGAGTTTGCTAGGCAATTGATGTTCTCCTCTAGTACAAATGATCAAAGACAATAAACAACCTATGTCTACAAAGGGCATGTTGATATACACCCTTAAGAGTTTACTAGGTAATGAATATTCTCCTTTAATACAAATGATCAAAGATAACAAGCAAAAGTTATGCCTAAGATACTTATGTAAATTGATGATGTAATGTTAATCTTCTATTTATGTTCTAATGTATGATGACATAGTATGAATGACCTCTTGGATTCTTCCAAATTATTTGAAATGAATTATAGATTGTCGTTAAACACAATATCTTAGCACACAAATTAACATATTTTTTTGTCTTAATTAGATCATAACAACTAATTGAAAAGAGTTGTTAAGATCCTAAATTTTAATTTTAATTTTCAAACTCATACTATCATTTATGTATTTGAAGTACTAACTTGGATCAATTATACATCCATAGATTTAATCAAAATAAAGAAATAAATAAGTTAATGATCAATTTTAATATGTAAAAATGTCTACAAATAGACTCAGATTTAGTATAAATTATTTACTAACTTTAATACTAAAATAAATCATTTAACACTAATCACTACACTAAAAATATTCTATTGAAAAAATAAATAGAAAACAAAAAAATATATCTATAAAAATATAGAATTTTCCCATTACAATACAAAAATTGTGAATAAAATAAACAAATTGATAAGTTTTAGTTTGTTAGTTAATTAAGCGACAATATGGAGAAAATTATTAAATTTGCGATATCATCATCATCCACGTCAGCAATGCTTGTCTTATCGTTAATGCGCCCACGATATGGAGAAAAATATTAAATTTGACTTTAGATATCTTTTTATATATGTGGGTCCAGTTGAGCGCCAATAAATATCCTATTCCCTAGTGGCCATATAATCTATTTAAGCCTTTACCAGGGCACTTGGGCTTGAAAGTGACTTCCCTTGTCACTTCATCAACAAACCTTCTTTCAATCATGTCGACAATTATTTGAACTAAAGTATGGGAAACAATAGGTTTCTTTGGTAGCTAAAGGACCACAATCCATTTGACTGTTGATCTTAATAAAATAAGATAATTATTTATCATTTTTTTTTGTGCAAAAGGGATATGAAATTGTAAATAATTTTTACAATAAAACAAATGATGTTTGAGTAGAGTGAATAGTCATAAACATGTATCATTCGTGTCTTCACATTCTTTCAAATAAACATTATTCTATAGTCAACTTGACAATAATTAAATGTAATGAAAAAGGTGTGGAAAAGTAAAACACTTAAACATAGACGAAAAGGATTGAAGGAATGTTGAATTAATGTGATAAATTTAGTTATCAATTTTATGGTATTCCTTATTCCTTAGTTAAATTTGTAATATGAATGTAAATTTGTGGTTGTAGATTTAAAGTAAGCATTACAAGAAATAAGAAGGTGAAAGAAGTATGTCAAATTCAATAGTTTATAACAACTATATGAGATGAAGGGGGTTAGGAAGAGGATTTATATGATCTATATGAGTAAGAAGGTGAAAGAAGTATGTCAGATTCAATAGTTTATAACAACTATATGAGATGAAGGGGATTAGGAAGGGGATCTATAATGTTGGATTTAGGGTCTACTTTATGTAGTTTTCCTTTATAGTAACTAAGATGAAACTATGGATGATGATGTCTTATTGAGCATGATCTTGTGTGTATGGCTATGCTAGTGTTTGACTGGTGTGCTATTATCTTCTATTGCCATGTTATTGTCTATTTGGTACACTAATGTATTGCATGACTATGATGGCATCCCCTATGATTTGTGCACTTGTACCTACACTAAAATAGTTGTTTTGGGGAAAATTGGTGCTTGTAGCACATTTAGGGATTTTCCTTAGTCAAATCATTGAGCTAGTTCAATAGGGTGTATTACAAATTCCTTAATGTGTGTTGAGTCCTAGATATAAGGATGGGTGTGTGTTGCTATAATAATGGAGGTTCATCCATGGAGGTGTTTAGTTTGTGATTGTTACTTATATGTGTCTATTTGATCTTTAAATGGTCTTATGTGATCTTCAATTCATTTCCCACTAGATTATTATTTATCAAGCATAAACCAACAATTAGTGACCATTTGGGTAGATTAGGGTTTTGCACATGTAAAATGAGAGAGAAAATTAGGGGTTTAGACAAGAACAGGGGTGTTGATGCTTCCCTAGTTACTAAAAGAGTGGCCTTTAAGTTGAAGTATGACTATTCCTTCAAACGGTGCCTTTGGGGTTATAGTTACAACTTGGTCCCATAATTTTTCTCTTGAAGACTTCCTTTTGAATGATAATTGGATCAAAACCACTCTTCATGAAAAATCTTCAATTTTTGTGCTCACCATAACTAATGTTTACTCTCCCAATCATCTTATGAAAAAGAGAGCTTGTTGACCCTCCACCAATATAAATATCACCTAGAATATTCTAATAAATTGGGTCCTTGGAGGTGACCTCAAATTGGTTCTACATCAAAATTAAAAGAGGGGGGCTCTTCTAGTCCATAATAGGGATAGGGAAGATCTAGAATATATTATGAGCACTTATAACTTGGAAGACCTCAAATGCCAAAAAGGGAAATATACTTGGTCCAACAAGAGGTATGGGTCTTCTTTTATTGCTACTAGGTTGGATAAATTTCTTATTATAGAATTATTTTCACACTCCTATTCAAAAATTGCTCCTCATTGCAACTCTAACCATAAGCCTTTTAGTCTCATTTTGAAGAAATAAATTAAATTTAGGGCCCATCTCCTTTAAGTACCCTTCCATTTGGCTTAAGGAAGAAGGATTTTCTCATCTAGCCTCCCAAGCTTAGCAACAATTTGTTCCTCTTCCCTTCCTTGAACAACAATGGACAAAAGAATTCAATATATTTGAGCCTACATAAGGATATGGTTAAAATCTCACTTAAAGAATTAATTCATCCTAACTCTCAATACTTAGCTAGATGAAGTCCAAAATAAAATTAAAGAAGGACCCTTTGAAAATCTCATAATGCAACAACAAAACCTCTCAATATAGTTGCTCAATCTTCTACATATTGAAGAGGTTTCATGGAAATTAATATCCGGAATGGTGTGGCTATTTGTTGGAGATTATAATACCAAATATATTTTTTGTACAACATAGAAATACTAACACTATTACTAAATTGCAAAGTGTTGATGGGAAAGACTTAGAATCTCTAAAAGACGTCAAAGATGTTATTTTAGACCATGTTTTATGTAGCTTTACAAGGAAGAAGATGTCAACTATGAAAGAAAGCTAAAGAAACTCTTGATGAATATGATTCTCACTATCTTTTAGGAGAAAAATAGATATTTCGACAACATAGTTAGTATGGAAGAAAATTTAAAATAACTATTTTCAATATGAGCAAAGATAAAGCGCTCGGATATTATGACTTCAATGTAAATTTTTATCGAGACTTCAAGGATGTTATGATCTTTTGGCCATGGTGGAAGGCTCCATGCAACACCACATTATTTGCATGAAAGGTTTAACTCCTCCTTTTTAGCCTTAATGCCCAAAGAAGCACAAGCTACCAACATAGACAACTATAGACCAATATCTATTTGTGACTTCATGTAAAACTATCTCCAAAATTATACCCAAAAGGCTTTAGAGGTACATTCATTATATCATTTTTTAAGAGTAGGAATGGTTTGTTTCACATTGGCACATTTCATAAGGAATTATTTTCACTCAAGAATCAATCCACTATAGCAAACAAAAGAACAAAAAATCACAACCATATATTTTGATACAGAAAATAATTTTGATAGAGTTAGACATAAGGCTATATTTAGCACTATTCAAATTTTGGATTTAACTATACTAGTATCCAAGTTGTATAAAATAATATACTAGTAGCCCTTAGATTACCCCTTTTTTCAATAATATCCCTACTAAATTCTTTAATCTTTCTAGAGGTCCAAGACAAGGTTGACTTCTTTCTCATTTTCTACATATCATCTCAAGTAAGGCTCTTAGTCATAAACAATTAAAAAGGTAGTGAAAAATATTCCACTTGGGATATCCACCTTTGAGGGTGGAAAAGAATTCAATCATACTTATTTTGTGGATGTTGTTATCCTTCTTGGGAGATTTACCCTTCAAAATACTAAAATATTTGCCTCCGCCTTGAAATTTTATTTGATGGCAATTGGCTTAATTATGGTCAATGAGAATAAATTAATTGTTTACATCTCTCATTCTCATCTACAGGAAGTTGCTAACATCTCTAGAATCATAGGCTTTAAGGTGATTTTTGAACACTCATTCTTCTAACTAAATGTTCCAATTTCTTTTTAGTCTTCCAAAGGCTCAACATTGGGAAAAGATCCTTTGTAAAATTAAGGCCAAAATAACTCATTAGGCTAAAAATAATAACAATCCCTCTTGCATGAATTATACTCATTAATTTGGTGCTCTTTTCTCTTCCAATCTACTAGATGAGTATGGTTTGTAGACCCAAAAGTATATTGAGAAAAATAGAACAAGTCATAAGGAAATTTGTGTGGGAAGGAAGAAAACACAATAGTAAAAGAAAGCATTGTCTAGTCAAATGGAAGCAATTCATAAAAAGTGAGAAAGAATAAGGAATTAGGTTAAGAATTCTTCATGATCATCAAAAGGTTCTTGTAACTAGACTTATCTAGAGAATGATCACAAATAAGGATGAATGTTTGGCATTTCCTTTTCATAGATTATAAGCATTAGTTCTCTAATAGGTGCTATGGTGTAACCTTACTCTAAAGAAAATTTTGATCTCTAAGAAAATCCTAGAGAAAGCTATGGATCTTGTTTCCTCCAAGTTGTCTTGGCTAGTCAAGAATGGTCTTCAAATTGAACTCCTTGAAGATAAAACCCTTGGTTAATTTTGACTCAAGATCTTTAACTAGCTAAAAATCAATTATCTTTGAAAAATAACTTGGTCCTCAACCATGTTGTGAATTTTCAAGGTATTCCTAAGAATAAAATTGAGAATGAAATTAATCTCCCCTTAATTTGGATATTGATTAGCAAACATTTATTTCCTATGTGGAGAGCAGGGTTTCTCTAGATCTCTAAACTAAAAATCTAATGGATTGAGGTTCTTCTCTATCAATAAAGGATATCAAATGTTGAAAGAAATTGTAAGAGCTAAAGATTAGCTTTGTACCCAAGACCACCTCCAAAAACAATGAAAACCTTCTACAAGAGGGTATGCAAGAATATGAGCTTGCTTGATATTAAGACCTATCAAAATGATGATGATGTATAAAGTTTATTACATATGAGTACAATGACCTTCCTTATATAGGCAAGGTGAGGAATAGGATTCAACATGATTGTGGCATGTGTCTTAATCCTAGATGACATGTGATAACTAACAACCTAAGAATCATGCATTACAAGCTAGATAAGATAAGTTCTAGAAAATTCAACTAAGACTTCTAGAAATAATCTTATATCCTAAGTAAACTTAACATGGGAATAAGTCCCCTAAGTCAGTAGCAAGGTAAATTACTAGATATAAGACATATTCACACCAACAGAAACCTTCCCTAAAATTCCCAGATGGAGATGCATCTATCATAACATATATATTCCTAAGATCAAAATTTTCTTTTGGCTCATAATACAAAATCGTCAATTTGTATTTAACAAATTCATAAGGAGAGGGCTTATGGATCCTAATTGGTATGCTCTCTACATCTGCTATTGTTTTTTCATACTCCACTATTATTTTTCCAAAGAAGTGTGGCACGGCCTTTTGGTGAACGTGCAACTCCAAATCCTCACTCTCTCCTTCTTGGTAGCAATCAACATTATTTATTTTATTCAAAGGGTGAGACAATGGTTATTAATTGTTAAACAACTCCTTCCTCAATAACTCTTATGGGGGATTTGGAAAGTTAAGAATTTGGTGATCTTTGAGGATAAAAACTTAACATCTTGGTTCACTACCAATTTAATTCAGACCCTTATTCAAGAAATGGCTAATTGTATCCAACCTAAACCAAGTAACAACTCATAGTGATTCCCCTTTGATGGTTAGCTCAAAGTTTATTTTATTCTTTGATGGGGCCTTTTAAGGGGAATCCTAAACCTATTGAAGGAGGGGGAATTCTTCTATTCAATAATAAAATTATTCTCAATTATGCTACTAGTTTCAATATTACCTCCAACAACTATGTTGAAATTCAAGCCTTAAAGTTGGATTTCACTTTCACCAAAGATGAAGCAATTAGATTATTAGATTTTATAGACAGTCTTAAGTTGTCATAAATGATATAAATAAACACCATTTTAAATTTGATCAATCTAGCATGTTTTTTCAACAATATCCAAATCTCCCTATGAAATTCTCATAGGTTTCAAGATCCTAGACATATAAGAAGACAACATAACAAAGTTGTAGACAAAATGGAAAACATTAAAGTCACTAGGCAATTTTGATCTCTACACATTCAAAGATGCAATGTAGATGATTAGACTATTGTATTATTGTTATGGATCCTCTTTTGCATTCTCAAACACCTATCTCTACTCCATTTTTATTATTCTAGCAATAAGCACCATTTATATTATTTATTTACTATTTTGATTGATCAATCCTTGTGGATTTGTGAATTATTTTATTTATTTTTATATTATATCTTTTTCATGAATAGAAACTTCTTTTTATAAAAATAGAAAAAAAAAGTTGAAAGCATAGATTGACCACTAAAATTAGTTATTTTCATTTCTATTTATCTATGACAACTCTAAATTTGTTTAATTTATTTTCATATTCATTAAACCTAACTTTAGTAAATAAGTATCTATTTTACTTACAATGCTTATTATATGATTCCTTATATTGTAGCCTTCTTTGTTTATTTTATGATTGTTGTATTTTTCTATTCACATTTCACCTTCTATTTTATGTATGTTGTGATTGTTGTATTTTTTATATTCTAATTTTTGCTTTTATACTATGTTTCTATGTCTTGTTTTCTCTACGTGGGGGCATCTTCCTCATATTTCATATTCATAATTCTATACCCTTTTATTATATCTTTTATCAATATATGTTTTCTTTATTGTCTTACTTCTTTCATATGTAACCTTTCACACTTATGATTAATATCATGATTTTTAGGTCTATTTATCTTTCTTTTTTTTTTCATGTATTATTTTTGTTTTGTGGTGTGTTTCTATGCTTGCACATACACATACCAAATGTTACATTTTACGTGAATCGCATGTTCATGCAATGTCCCTAATGCGTATCTTATAATATGATGTTAAAGTTAGAAGACATGTCAATGCTTCATCTATAGATACATCTTTCAATTCTTATCATATCTTTATCTTATGATTACATATTTATCTTTATTAATATTGCTTATACCTTATGTAATGTCCCTTTCTAGAATATTTACTATTTTTTCCTTTAAACAATAATTCTAACTCAAAATTAGAGTTGCATTATATTTATGAACACGACTTTATCTAAAATTATGAATTTTATTATAATATTTAGATTTATAACTTATGAAATAATTTTTAAAATAGAATTTATCTTTATTTTTTGTTATAATTCTCCTTCCAATTTGCAACTATTCACCTTGATTGATTGTCCCTAATATCTAGTCAATTTATGGGTTTTCAGACCTAATAACTTGATAAGAGAAGTTAAGGGTTTTCGTCCTTAAATCTCTCAATTTTTCTTGGAGGGGTTTTATCCTCTTTGGTCATAATATTCACTTGCAATAATTTATAATATTCTTGCTCAATGGATTGATGTCTTTTTCTCATGAAATGATCTCCCATATATCTTATTTTTGAAAGAGACAAACTTTCTCACATAATCGCCACCCTTTGGTAAATTATAATTTAATTTTAATTTGATTATGTTTATCTTAAATTGCTAGTATGACACTAGCACCACTTTTATCAGCATTATCTCATCGATGACATGCACCAATTTTTATTGACTTCTTAGTGGCTCACATGTTGTGATCTATATTTGAATTTTGGTGGGGGCAAGACATATTATGTTCCCATGATCATGTGTGGGTTGTAGAGTTGTCTCGTTGATTGCCAAAAATCAAGGCAACCATAGGGCCATCGTGCTTCCCTATTATATGCATGCTTACATAATTACATGTCATATTATATATCACTTTAACATTTTTTCTTTTATCATTATCATGTATCTTTTTCCTTCTCCATTAATTCCTTGCATCTATTAGATGCAACAACTTGGAGGGTTCTTATATTATCACTAATGCTTTTCATGGTTGAGATTTAGATGGCATCTATGCTAGACAAAGATTCATCACCATATTCAAGCAATGTTTTATCACATTGTGTGGAGTACATCACATGGTTGCATCACATAGACCTTTATTGTATTGTTCCATTGTACGATTTTTTGTATCACTTTCTCAATTAAGGAATTTCTTGTCCTTCTCTTCTTTTCATAATTTTCATAGATAGTTAGAGAAAATTAAAAATGATTATTTTGATCATGTGGAAAATGCTACTCATTACACTTTTTTCTCATTTTGCAAGCTTCGATGGAGTGCTCATACTAAGGAAAGTAAAAAAAGAATAATTATGTCCTTTTTTGAGATACAATTTCCTTTGAGTGTCTAAATTTTTTTCATGTTGGTTAAGAATTTCCATATACTTTGAAATGTATGTTGATATTAGATCCATAAACATAACCAAGTGGGGGTTAAATATGAGGTGAAATTTCCATATGCATGTTGTTTCTCATTTAGTTTTGTCCCTACCTTAATGGGAATTTCTTACTGCAATAGCATATCAACACTCGAATACTCTTATGTAGGCTTGGCTTGTGGCCTAATTTTTATCCATCTATATTTCACCCTAGTTCACACTAATCCACATGCATTCACTACTTGGTCATCTATATTTCACTCACATTCACATCAATTTCCATACATTCATTCCTTAGTGAAATCAAAACTTTATCCCTTTAGTTTATTTTCAAAGTGGTGTAAAATTGATTCACTTCAATGCTAACGAGCATGAAAAAGGCCATTGAATCATAAGGCATTAGATTCAAATTTAAACTTTTTCACCCTTTCTTACTAGTTCTGATGAGCTTGTCTCATGCAATATTTTGTTATGTCATTTCATTTAAAGAAATTCACTATGCACTTAAACACATGCTAGATGGATGCATAAAAATAATGCAAAAAGAAGAGTTATTAGAGTACACTTGAATTCTAAGGATAATAAAAGAAACAAATTTACATTGTCATATAGGCCATCTACATGTCTATGAATGTTATTTTTCAATCTTTCTCATTGCCATTAATTATGTCCACTAAGGGGTTTGACCTAGGAGAACCTATTCACCTTTGAAGTTAACAAACTCCTTTGGTGTCTCTAGATAGTGTCTTGATAAGTTAAGATATTTACTAGGCAAAGGCAAGCTTCTGGCATATTTTTTGTTAGATTAGTCCCATGTGGTTCATATTAATCATGGATATCAAATCAGGTTTACACTAGTGAGATCAACAAGTAGGCTTCAAAATCAATCCACAAAGATTTCTAAGACAATATACATTCTAACGAGCATATCAGATATAGAATTAATTTCTTGATAGGGATGACTTAATCTTTAACAACATCAACATTATTTATTCATCATCAATCCTAAAGCTAAGTACACCTAGTCCACTTATTTAATTTTCATACATTTATTTCAATAATATATCTCAAACTCCTATTATCTAAATTAATTATTTACTAATTAGTTGCAATTATTTTATTGACCTAGATAATTATGTAAAGTATTTTACTTCCTTACAATTGCAAACTTGTCCTTACTAGACCTCCTTTCCCAACCCAAAGAACAAAATGAAAAAAGAAAAGTTTGGAAATAGCTCGCTTTAATTTACTTTTCTTCTTTTGAAAGCTCATTTCTCTCAATTCTATCAATTCTATTATAGAACCTAGAAACATTATGAATCTTTACTCTTTTACAATGAAACTGCTTATTATATATATATACTAAAGTTCAAAGCATAAAATGAACAATATAAAAATCATTTTTTAAACTCAAAGTTAAAACAACTTAAAGGATAAAATGACCACACAAACAACAAAACACAATATCATGGACAAACAACTTTGGAATAAGTCCATGTATTTTGCATTATATATGGTTGATGGTTGTTATAATCTAATTGTATGGTTCATGGAGGCTTGATCTATTTTCATGGGAAGCAGGTGAGTCTCATGGAAAAAATATGCTCACAGGGATTAAATGGAATCTTTTTCAGCCCAAACAAGCAGGTGGCTGAAAATTTCAGCTAGTGAGATTGGGGTGGGGCTAGAAATTGCCCCACTTGCTTAAGAGTACTTTCCTACCACTTTTGGAGGGAAATGATGTTTATTTATTATTTTTTTATTCACAGCATTCCATTCCACCACCATTCCACCACCAGCCTGCTTAAATTTTGAAGCTTCAAAATATTCATGGGACCACCAGCTTCAAAATATTCTGCTAAAAATTTAAGCAAATTTTGCCCCATATTTTTAGGAAGCCCCCCTCCATGGGACTCGTGCCCTAAGTCAATTTATTTCCAAGTCTTCCTCCCTTCTTTAGCTCACCTCATCAATCCCCTTCAGTTTTCCCACGAAAGAGGAATCACGTGTATAAGTAGATGATACATTTCTTCTTCATTGAAAAAGAATTAAATATGCAAATGGACAAGTAGGCCGGTTTGGAATTACCGACAAAGTTGGGTGGCAGTTACCTGTCGGCGGACAATAAAACACCCAAAATGTCAATCGATGTAGCCAAGTACAAATTGCTCACCGGTTAGTGGCGGTGGTTTAATGTAATTTTCTAATAGTGCAATGTATAATTTGGAATCTTAAATTATAATTTTGAATTTTGAAAGTTAGATGGAGGATGAGTAGCTGTCAATAATTTATTTTTTATTAGTATATGAAGATATCAATTTCAATTTTAAATGTTCTTTGTGATGAGTTGTATCTACTAAGAACATTTATTCTCATTGACAAGTGTTCTCAGTGATATGCAATCTTAAGACCTCAATTTCTTTTTGGATTTTTCTCGACTCAATTTAACAAACCTTAACCTTTCTTCTTTAATAGAATTTATCCTTATTTGACTCAATTCTACAACCATTCCTTGCTAGCATAAGAGTTTGTTACTAGGAGCAACAATGTAACAAGGTTAATTATCTTTAAGAGCCCTTAAAGGATGCACAACTAGATAACAATTTGTCTACATGAAAAAGTGAGCATGCAAATGAACTAACCAAATGAACTCATTTACCCACAATGTAACACTCATATTAAGTGAAGGATTAGGAAATATTAATGAAAGATGAACACAGTTTTCATCAAACTAATCATTGTTGCACCAATAGTGGTGGTTGTGCTCAAGGATTATGGAGGTTTGTGCTCTTACCAACAACATAAGGTTGCATAAAGAAGTGATATGTTAAATGGCTAGGGGTGGCCTTGAATTATAGATTTTTGGAGAAACCAACGGATGGATGAGATCAATGGCTCATAATAGTTGAGAGCCATGGGAAGATGAGAGGATGGCGAGTGTCCTCAAGTGGTTGGAGGAGATAGAGGGAGAGGGATTGAGGAGAAAATCAAAGGTGGATATTCTCCTTGGGAATATTAGGTGGACAAGATGGAAGGAGTACTTTGAATTACACTTGAGGGATGGGCAAGTCATTTGATTGGTGTGACATGGTACCAAGGCCATGTCACATGTACAAATGCCCATGCCTTGTGTACACAAAGCTATACCTTTGTATGTATTAGAAGATGTGATGGATTTGAAAGGATTTGACTAGAATTTGGTATGTGCAAGTGGAGGATTGAGGGGTTTAAGTGGTTTTAGCTCACTTAATGAAAAGTGGGGGAAAATAGGCAATTAAAAAAAAGATTTATTTACCTAAGGTGGACTATAGGAGAAATATGATTAAATGATTTTGGCTAGAAATAGGTGTGGGTGAATAATGATAAATAGTGGACAAATAGTGATTCTATTGATTAAATAATGAAATATTATTTAATTAATAAGGGGGTGAACATTGCATAATTAATTGAATAATTAGGATTATATTCAATCAATTAAAGAAAAAATAGTCAGATAATAGCAATGGTCAATTTTGGGTGTCTACACAACTAATAGCATCATTTGGGAGGCATCAATAGAGGTAAGGTTATTGAATAATGACTCTAGATGACATATTAGATGTTATTACAAAATGTAAGCAAAAAACAATGATTTTGTTTTTTTGAGAGGTGTCCTAGTTAGACAAGAATTTTTGTGTTGGGAAAAAAACAACTAAGAGAATAAGGTTTGGACAATAAAATCCATTAGAGGGCTTAAGATAGGTTATGTCTCATGCATGTTCTTATCTACAAGATATGTGCAAGCAGTAATATAGATCTTGGGTAATTTACAAACAAGTTAGTTATCTAATCTTTAGGTATGAGACTCTAATTTCCACCCTAAATATTCATCATATTCAAGGTACCTTATATGATCAAAGTTATCATACCTAAATTTATATTTTTTACCATTCTTAGTGACCTAGCTTCTCAATTCTAGATGAGTCATTTGGTGCGAAAAAATGTAAACAAGTTTGTTAGCCTATGAGTCCATGTAAGAGCTCATATAAAGTTGGAACTCTCCTAACTATTGCTTGAGAGAATCAATTAGTGGGACTTAGTTTTGGAATGGAACAATGCATCTCATATTTGAAATTTAAATGCCTATTTTATTACAAAAAGGTGGGGCGTCTCATCAAAGAGTTTCATATCTAAAACATTAAGGATCTTCTAAAAAATTGTTATGTACCCCATTCTATTTTATGATAGCCAATATTTGTTGAGCACAAATTCTTTGTAACTCACCCTTAGGTAGCTTTAATAAAGATATGCATATGTTGTGTAATTCATCCCACTAGCTATTAAATAAACTATTTATCACACATGTATGGGATATGGTAGTAGTTTCCTTCAGAAAAATCTATATATTTAATGACTTCTCAATTGAAAAGGTATTTTGGAATATTTTTCATTAGAGTGTATGTTCTATTTGGAGGTTGCGCCCTTAAATTCAAATTGTGAAGATCTAATAAAAGGATTTTGGCAATATTTTGTGTTCAACATATTTTTTCTTGCAAGTTCATTACAAGTGGTATCAAAGCTCTTTCTAGGGTCATTTTTTTAATCAATTTTACCAATTTAGGGTTATCTATAACTATCCATTGATTCTCTTACCTCACCCTAAAGTGGTATTAGTGATTATAAAGTGGGTATAACCTAGTAGCACTAATTTTTTAACCTATATATGTGTACCAACAATAATTCCCTTGCAAGTAGTTTTTTTTAAGTTAGAACTCTATATTGTCCAAGTCTTCAAATATCTTTAGAAAAGTTGTCATTTTTAGCTAAGTTAGATTCCTCATAAAGAGTTTGGTGGAAGTGAGGAATATTTTGGCTCCAATACCCAAGCTTCAAACAACCTCTATATATGGTTGTGAGCTTCCACATACCAAAAGGTATATTAGAAAACCCTTTAGGATTTTTCCATAGCTTAACCCTAGGTAACCTTTAGTTGTCTATATTTTGTGATGTACTGGTAAGTGGTTAGCCTTAGGAATTTACTTACTATGTACCTTGAAGATAAAATAGTGGAATATCAGTATAGTCCTAACCCTTCATAGCTAGTGCTCTAAATATTAGACCAACACTATTTACATATATGATAAGTATATTGGTGAGCTCATAGGCTAGACACACCATGCAATGTCTTCAGTATTGGAATCTATTCTATAGTTCTTAGTGTTCTCTTTGTATGACAAACCATTTTTAGTTAACTCTTCTAGATCTACATTTATTCTAGTAGTATTGTGATCTATGGGGTTGATCCTTTATGCCATGTATGTAACCATACATAATAGTAAAACATGCCACCAACAACATATAACTCTCTGCTAAGTGAGAAATTGAAGAAATCAACTACATTTCCCACCCATAAGGATCTAAAATTTCCAAAAATCTAAGGTAAAAAGAAGAGCCTAGGACCATATTTTACCCTTGTAGTGGATTGTCCTACTATACTCATTTCTTCAAGCTAATCAAATTGTCATATAACTCCAACTATCATTTGTTTTGGCTAAGGACAACTTTTTCCCCTTTTAGTGGATTGTGCATTATGCTTATCTCATTAAGTTGATCAATCTACAATATAACCTTAGTTACTTCTTATGTCCCTCTCATCCCTATGGCATCTTAGATCACCATTATCAGGACCATAAATATTTGTAGAAGCCCACTATGTTCTCTCTAAATGATCATCTTGATCTCATATAGATGGATAATTAAGTGAGGTTTAGTACCATTGAAGAACAACTCTTTCAAATCTCTCTAAAAATGGATTGGCTACTCTTAGCTATAGATAAAGGCCAAGCTTCCTCTCCTATAACCAATTCCCTCTTCCATAATTAGGGTGACTCTCTCTTTCCCCCTAAACTAGAATTTCCTAGATGTGGCAGTATAAATCTCCTTGATTACTTAGGTAAAGTCAACCAATATTGATCATTATTTTGACTTATATCAAATTTATAGGATCGAAAGCTCTCTATTTTTGATTCAATTGGATAAGGATACCCTTCAATGGTGTTAGTTGTTGGATCAAACTCACCCACTTCCCCCTTGGTCAAAATTTCATAAGGAAGCCCTAATCCATTTTTTCCCTAGTGCCTATGATGTATTTGTTAGTGCTCTCACTAAGGTTTACTACACACATTCAATCAAGGAATATTAGGTTGAGTTTGAGAAACTAGCCATCCAAACACATGGCTTGTATGTGTCATTTTTCATAGTTATTTCATCACTAGGTCATGTGCAAGATCGTGATGGGCCAAAATGTGGCAATAAGAAAAAAATGTGTTTTACTTCGCCAAAAGCATGAAACATAAAGTTGAATTTTTGTATGGGTCGGTTAAAATTTGATTTTGATTTTGTATGAATAATTCATTAGGATTGATTTGGAGAGAGAAAGATGCATTTCAAGTTATCAATGAGTGTACCAGCAAGGCATTTTATGGAAATCCCATATGTAACATAATTTTTCTACTAAAGGGATGCTTATATAAGAATTAATTTGTAACTATGTTAAAAGCACAATTGGGTTCAACAAGGATGTTGATAATTTAATCATTTAGCCTAAGAAACCTTTCACATATAAAAGGGACCATGATAACTATTAATAGGATTCTCAAAAGAAAATTAGGAATCAAAGGGGAACAAATGTAGGTCAATAAGAAAAGGTGAGATTGGAGAAGGAGAAGTATTAGAAGCATTAGGAAGAAAAGAGGAAGTAGAAGTCAAGAAAAAGATCTATGTGAAAATAATTTTGAGGGAATGAATTATTATAACTCTATAGTTTATGAAAAGGATGGGTTGAAAATTTCTTTCTTTTTCCATTCAAGACCCAAACATGTATGATACTATTATTGTTAAGATCCTAAATTTTATGTCACATTCCTATATAGTTTCTAGTGTCATGACCTTGGACAAAGTGGAATTGATAGAAATAATTTGAATCATAACCATTATTAAATGTGGGAAGTAGGTGGGGCGCCAGTGGCATGTAATGAAGGCATGTCACTAGTAGGGTGAGAACTTGCCTTGAAACTAGAAAAATAAATATGAAGAATATGTACTATACTAGAATAGGTAGCATGGGAAACGAAAAAACTAAATAGAGAAAAGGAACAAAGTGTGACATGGGAAGCACAAACAATATGGGGCTCTATCTCAAAAGTGGAGGCTGGAGGAGTAATTAAAGAAGAGGGTTGGGTAGGTAGGAAGTATGTGTTGAAAAATTAGGAATTGTTTTCTTGGCATGCTTTACATGAGCAATTATCATATTGCTGATCTAAGTAATATTTTTCTTTGTTACATATATATTATTCTTTGTGGGTGATTATCTTCATTAATCCATTTTATTGTTGTAGAATTTAGAGAGAAGTTGATAGAAGAACTAGACAGGATATTAGAAAGATTACACAAGATATAATGTGGAGAAACCCTTTCGGGAAAAAACTCCACCAAGAATTATTCTATTATTCAATCTCTAAAATACAATAGCTCCAATTCTTGCTTGAGAATGGTTCTTCTATCTTTACCAATCTTCTTCACACCTACAAATAACAATTATGAAAACTCTCTTCAACTTGAATGAGATATAGAGGCAATAAGCAATCTTGTAATCACCAAAAGATGACAATTACAATGCCCAAGCTCAAGCCCTAGAAAAGATGCGCCATATTCTTCAGGGTTGAGTTATTTTGTAGAGACTAAAAGCTTACAACATGTGCTTCATGCATTTGGACAAATACAGAAATTTGAGCTACAGCTTATCCTTCACTTTGGTGATAAGTCCAAAGCCTCTTCCTCAAAGTTGGTGCTTCCATAAGTAATCTACTTAGTGAGCCTTTAGAAATATCTTATCATGCATGAGAGGTAAATCCAAGAAAGCATATTCGGCACCCAAGTTGGCTCCCAGTGATTTCTAGTTAACTAAAACATTTACTCAACACCATTCATGCAAGAATGGTCATCCCCTGTTAATTGGAGGTCGTCCCCATTATCTGTCATACAACTGAATGTTATTAGCCATGCATTCCAAGTTAACTGAAGTTAACTAACATACAACTAAAACTAACTAAAGACAACTGAACCATAACTGAACTGAACTAAACTGAACTAAACTCAACTAAACTGATTCTGAACTAAACTTCAAGCATGCAAACATCAAATCCTAACTCCTAGAATCTTTACATGCATTCAAAAGTGGTAACTGTTACTCCGTATAGTTAACTAAACACAAGGTGAGTTTCACCTTACCATGTGAGTGTCCCATGTGTCCCTATTATTTAGGAACTCACTATGGACGCCCTCACATGCTTCTTACATTTAGAATTAATTACAAATGTCAATAATCATGATTATTTCATCAAATATTAATCTCATCCTAATCTTAATGTTGAACACATTCCAAGAATCTAGGAGATACATGAAATAATTAATGTTTAGGAATTGCAATTAAATGGCATCCTATTTCCAACAATATGCACTGTGTAAAGAGTCTAGAGAGATAACCTTTGCACCAATCCCATGTAGAATATCTAAAAGAAAATGATTATCAATCAACAAATTGTGAAGAGCATCAACCAAATGTATATGAGAACACTAGCTAAAGTAGCAATTTTTTGAGGAAGAAATTGTGTAGTGAAATTAAAATCTTAATTATCATAAATATATAGATTATGAATAGGATGGGTTAAAAATTTCTTTCCTTTGTCATTATATCCCTCAACATGTATGAAATTATTTATAAGATCCTAAATTTTATGTCACATTCCCATACATTTTCTAGTATCATGACCTCAAACAAAGTGGAATTGATACAAAGAGTTTGAATCATAACCACTAGTAAATGTGGGAAGTAGGTGAGGACTAGTGACATATAACGAAGGCATGAAACTAGTAGGGTGAGAACTGGTCATGACATTATAAGAAGGAACATATGAAATAGGTACCAAACTAGAAGAGGTATCATGGGGAATGATAAAAGTAGAGATAATAAAGGAACAAGGTGTGACATTGGAAGTAGACAATAAGGGTTTTACCTTAAAAGTGGAGGATGGAGGAGTGACAAAAGAAGATGGTTGGGTTGACAAGGGGAAATATGCACCATACAAAGAGCCTAAAGAGCCAACATAAAAACCAATCTCATGTAGATTATCTAAGAGAAAGGGCTTATCAATCAATAAATTGTGAAGATCATCAACCAATTTTATAAGACAAGTAACACTAGCTAAAGTTGAAATCTTTTGAGAAAGGGACTATGTAGTGAAAGAAAAATATTACATATCAATTTATTTGAGGTGTGCATTATGATCAAAATAATTCACCTCATTATTCTTTTTATTCATGATATTGGCAAATATTTTATTATTAGCTAAATTTTGAATCATTGAAGGATTGAGGCGAGTACTTCTTAAAGAGAAAGGATAATGATATCAATAATTTGGCATAAACCCAATGGACAAAACATAAAGAGAATATAATGGATGAAATAAATAAAAGGGGTCTAAAATAGATCTCAAAAAGTAAAAATTCTTAGATAAAAAAATAGAAATTAGAAATAAGACCCCAACGCCAAGATCTAAGGGGGTGTAAGATTAGATGGGTTCACTAAAATAAAATAAAAATAAAAATAAAATGACCTTTTCAAAAAAGTATGTGGTTGAGTGATACACTCAAAACAAATAAGTGAATAACCCTATAATATTTAATGATCTAAGACCAATAATGCTATTAAAACTATAAATGCTCAACATTTAAATAAATAAAATAATGGTACTTGGCTCAAAACATGATGAATATATTATTGTGCTAGATGGTAGAAATTATTTTACCAATTTATTATATCCCTTTGCAATGACATACAAACATCTGATCTATATTAATTAATCTTTTATTTGATGCTCTAATTCACTTCCATGATTGTAACATTGATGTTTGTATTTATAAATCTAAACCTGCTTGTATATTTGAACATTGCATGTGAAAGTGATCTTCTCAAAAAAATGATACTTATAATTGTAATGGAAAAAATGATACCCATACAATTTTGCATTATATTTTAGACTCACTTTGATGTCCATTCCTTAGTGTGCTTCTAGGTTCATTGCAACCCTCCACATGCAATTTTCACTATTACAATCATAAAATATCCCCCACTATATCCTAATCTTTATACCAAAGTCCCCCCCCCCCATATGCATATTCACACATCTTAATCTTTATACCAAAGTCCCCTTATAGCTGCATTGAAGAATGTTTTTTTGCATTTGTATTACTATATCACCATCAATAGGATCATTGAAAAGAAATACTATTTACTTCTTGTTTAGCGGACATCTTCGTTACCTCCTTGAATCAAATGTTCTTTGAAGAGAAATAAGTTATAGTAAGTTAGTAACATTTATGAATGACAAAATTGGATCAGTAAGACTTGAAGTACGACCAGTCACTAAGAGAAAAAATGAACTTCAACATCAAAAAAAGAAGAGGCCACAAGGTAAAAGCAAATATTACAACAATAAAAGATTGTAATTTCTAAATTCTAACTAGGGGAGATTGGCCAAAAATTGGTAGAAACACTTCAAAGATGATATCGTGTTACAAAATATTATGTGAAAAAAATCTAATTGAAATTATGATGCAAATGTTGGCCCTAATCTATGTTAGATTGTGGAGTAACCAAATGATTGACATCCTCAGCCACTATGAAAGAGCCAATACAATATGTGATGATGTTCATATGATAACATTATGGACTAAGGGATCCTGGACTGAGGATAGCTCTCTCAAAATTAGGTTTGTTGCAAGCAGTTACTGAATACTTGAATATTGGTCCAGCAATACGGTGAAACATTAGAGTACACTAATTCAAGCTGTGGGTATCCTATAAGGAATTAGACCTCCAGATTCTAGGTTGGTTCCTATTTAATTTTATGTCTAATAACTGAGTGATTTGCTGGAAAAGGGAGAAAGACTATTACTAAATGTATGCAAAACTGTAAATTGAAGGTGATGCACCTAACCGATAATGATTTGCAACTATGACTCACAATAAACTTCTCAACACTCCAATCTGCACAACCTGATTTAATAATTTAACCACTTGAATGATTTAAACAGAGGCTTTGACCTAATGCAATATTGAGGGAAAATGAGGTTTTCACGATAAAATTGATTAATCAATCACCAGCACAGTGTATAACCAATGAACTTAAACTAAATTGCATACAGATCTGTGAAAAAGACAGAAAAAATCAGAGGTTTCAGAACTGAAACATAGTAATTCTTTGATCAAATTCCTCACGAAAACGATGCTTGAAATCTAGAAGGCAAATTCTAAAATAATGAAACTTAAAGGAATCTTCTTTAATAACACAATTTGAACTTGTAAAAACACTGCTGTATTAATCTGTAAATAAAAGCTGAGTTACATGACCATTCGCTTTGCAGTATGCAAAGGCTAAATAACAAGAACTAAATTGCAGAAGATAAACTTTTTCAATATATACAATATGAATGCACTTCAAAGTGCATGAACAAGTAACTGAAAGTCAATTTCAGTGTGAAAGTGACAATTCAAAAGTGAAATCCAACCAGAAGCAAAAATCCTTAAAAATAAGGTTCAAACTCATGCAAAAATGAGTGAACTCAATCTCGAACTGGCAGCCATAAAGTATGCAACTGATATGCAACTCAAACTGAACTGGAAATCTCTGAAAAGGTGGGCTAAAGCATGCAAAACTGTCTCATTCTTGTCAATTCGCCCATGCAACTGGAACTCCATCTTCATATGACGATCTTTAGTTAATAATCTTTGTGTGATCAGTTAACTCAAACCCCACTCTTGTCTTTAATCTCCTTGCATGTTTAAAGTGAAGCTAAGTATTTCAATGATATTAAAGTAATCAATAAATAATTACTTTAATATTGATGATGTCTTTGCCTTATTATTTGTATCAGCATTACGAATATCAAAGCAAATTATTATACATTGCTTTAATATTATTTACATTATTAACTTTAGTTGTATATGCGAAAGAATCACATGAAGTTTTCAACGTAAGACACTACACTTGCCTTTTACAAAGTGTATAAAAATATAAGCATAGGTATAAGAAATACATAACACCTATTATTTAAAAATAATGTAAAATTACTTGCAAAAGCAAAAAGCAAAAAGTCTTAAGAATAAGGCAATAATGAGATAACACCCGCAGCTTCACACTTCTTTTGATTTATTTGTTTTGGTCAAAACCCTATCTGTGCCGCCATGGAGGAAACTTGTGCTTGAACTTTTCCATTCTTTGCTGATTGCAAGAGATCTCTCACGGAAAACCTACAGAATAAACAAGGTAAGCTCTCCTCTGCCACAATATGGTAATTATTTTGAGCACTCTTTCAAATTTTTAAACTAGTTTCTGGTTTCCTGGTCGTGGCCATGACAATATTCTAATGTCTTTTGCTTCTTCACTTCCTTTATTGCTCTCCATATTTACAGTTTGCAACTTATGATAATCTCCATCTGGGTTTTGTTATGTATTCGATTTGTCTATTTGGCACAAACAGAAATTCTCCATGCTTAGTGATTTTCATGATCATAAATAAAAACTCGAAACCCCATATTAGCTTCTCCTTCTGTGGGATTTTGTATTGATTTTCATGATATACGGTTTGGCCCATGAGATACAACTGACTTATTTTTGTTATTCACTTTCATAAGATTTCGTCCTTATTTCATCATTGGTGTCTTATTATTTGAACAATTGCTTTTCCTGAACTGGAATTATATTGTGCTGTCTTGAGACAACAATATGGATTTCTGTATATTATCTTCTTATTTCTGGTTGCTACAAAGAAGATTAAATTGTTCTCCCTGTAAAGCTCACTTCTTTGATAGCATTGAGCTTTATTTGGCACCTTCCATAGCTGATATGAAGAATAAAATATACAAGACTGAATTAATATTGAAACCTCCATTTATCGTTAATGTTGTCTCACTTTGAGAATGATAAAAAGAAGTAAACTTCTCTTTTTGATATTTCCATTTGCCACATATGATTGATTCATGAGGCAGTAAGTATGCCTATCCACTGTATGAATATTACTTGCTGCTCTCAGATTTATAAAAACATATGTTGCCTGATGCATCTCTTATTGATGAACTATTTCATTGAATGCACACCTATTTCTTGGAAGTCTCTTATAGACCATGAACTATTATTTGTTTTTGAAAAGTTATTAGAGACAGATTAAAGGCCTTTCAGTTTTGTAGTAGCAGCAATCTTACTTTTTAAAATTCTGTAGCAGCAACAATCACATATGAATAAACATTTCAGTCCTCTGTAGACTGTAGTTTTTTGTAATCTTCTTTACTAACTGAAACAATTATGAATGGCTTAGTTTGAAACTCATAATCATGCGCCTCTTGCATCATTTAATTGTTGTAAATGAAGCGCTGAATGAACTATGTGCATACTTTGGAGTTTAAAGAAGCAACTTAATTGCTTGAGTGCTCTAGTCTTCCTTTAGTATAAAGGGGCTCAATTCCTCATCCAAAATGTGAATGTAAATGAAAGGCAGAGCTGAAACAAGAGATGATAAATGCAATCAAAGCTTACTTGACATGCTTCTTTTTTGTTCCTTTGAATGATGTTCCTTTGAATGATGAGCAAAAGATAATTGCTCAATCTGTTTTCACCATGCTGAAGAGAGATGTCCTTATGATATGTCAGGCTCGACCCTTGTGGGAGCCCATTTTACCCCACATATCTGATTAAAATGATCTCGAACATGATGAACCTGTTCCTGCACATTGAAACAAACAAGTTAGTAAAAATAATGGAAGTTGAAAGCTTCCATTGAGTTATGTTTTTTCTTGATTGTCAGCCTTTCATCTGATGAATCCTTGTTTTGATGCAAATTATATTTCTGTTGGTAGCATAGGCATAAGGAAGAATGTAATTCATCATTGCTTAGAGTATAAC
>VDFB02325538.1:130946-242089 GCA_007258455.2 Sequoia sempervirens
AAAAAGGATAAAAGAATTGTTGCATCAGTATTTTATCATTATCCTAGGTATAATGCATACTTGCAAGTACTATCCTTGATCTTAGACAGATTGATTCACATAGGGGTCTAATTAAGAACTTGACCCTCATAATTTAGTAGATCCTTGATAAATGCCAATAAACACAAATAGTTATTTACTAAAAAATGAAACATAGACATAGTTGTTAGCAAATTCCAAGCATAATATTTATGTTAGCTCATTCACATGAGTATAAATTCAAGTACATGAGCTAATTCAATTTCGCAGGTGTGGAGATCAAGTCTACAAGCATAAATCTAAACCACAACAAAGTACAATCAATTTGTAGAGCTTGAAATAGTCATTTGATCAAGCTCTAAAATTCAAATATCTTAGTGAATCAATTCTAAAAATTTCTACAACCTATTTTGGAATGACTATTTGTAAACCACATATGATTCAATGATCAATGCTAAATTTTTCCCAACAAAAATAATATAACTATTTATCACTTTTTAATAAAGATGAGATATAAAATTACTAGTGATTGATTGATATTTTTAAAATGTGATATTTAAATATAATGACATATTTATATCATCAAATTTCAAACTAAATACCATATTTAAATCTATATTAATTTTTTTTTTATTATGAATCAAATATTTAATAATTTTCAATCTAACTCTTAGTCTTAAATCTAGATTAAATAAACACAATTACTTACGTTCTTGTATATGGCATGAATGTAAAAGATATGAAAAGTAAAAGATAGGAAAAGCACTTGTAAGTCAAGTTAAATAGTTCTAAAGCTAATGGCATCTAGATCAAGATAAAGACAATTGGAGAATCCAAGATACCAAGCGTAACAATGTAATTTTCTTGCTTGTGAATTTAAACAAGGACTGTGAAGCGAACAGTTGAAATAGAAAGGTATTCTATATTCTCTTGTATGGACAAATCTGAGAAAAAATACAAAATTCAGTGGAACAGCTCAGGTTCTCTTCAGTCATCAGAAGATTCTCAATTAAATAATAGTTATTGATGAAATAGTGTCCTTAAAGTTGATTTGATTTAAACATGCTAGTCAATATCTGCATCCTCCTTTCATCCAATCTCATCAACCTCTGTACTGGATTTTGACTACGTCAGTAATGGAGGCAGAATCTCAATAATGGAGCATAAAGTCTGTCACAATCCAATCCAAAATCTAGTCTTGGATCTGTTCCCCCCACACCCAGCTTAAGTAAAGAATCTACTAAAGAAAACAGTTGATAATGTAAACTCCAAAAGACCAATCCCATTTACAAGTATATCTTTGCTTTTGGATTTTATTTGTTCATTGAACTTAAAAAGCAAAAAAGAAATATTATTCATGGGCAAATAAGAAATATTGTTCATCCAACATATTATGGACAAAGAAATATTATCCACCAAACATATTATGGACAACGAGGCCTCTATGTGTTATAATCAAAATTGACTTAATTGTAGACAATGTTTTTTATTGATATGATGGAGAAATTTACATACTCATGTCAATTACAATTTAATTTTGGATTTATTTCGAAAGGATATTTTTATTATGATTATATAATCATATGTGGCATATTTTTTGTTTTTGATTATGGGAAAAGCAGGTTTTGAGGGGACCCGAAACCCCTTACAAATAGGTTTTAAAGAGACCCAAAACCCTATTAAACGAAAGCTGCAAATAGATAGAAACACAGACAATCAGCAACCCAACAACAACAGTCCACCATAAGTTACACAAGACAATCCATAAGTTACACAAGGCAATCATATGTTACACAAGATGTAATCATATGTGACATATTTTGTGTTAAGCTTGGTTACTTTCTCAATATCTATTTATTCATATTCATGCTTACTTTCACGTACTTTTATACATTCAATTTTATCCTTGTTATATTTGTACTATTCTCAAAAATTTATCTCATTGTCGACTCACACTTCCAAATATCTATTATTGATCCCTAGATTTGGAATTCCTCATCTTAGATCAATCTTGCAATGGCTAGAGCTATCCTACATAAAACAAGTCTACCCCAAAATTTAAATAATTTAAGTTTCAAATTGTTGAATCTTACACTTTTCAATCTTATTATTGGGCACTAACTTGGTACAAATTTGTGTAGCTAGTTGTTATATCTTGTTATTTAAAGATATTCTTTGATCATTTAAACACATCTAGAAAGTATCAAACAATCCTAGAGCATTTCCATTTCAATAAGCATTTATCCATAGAAATATTTTGATTTGGAGCTTCCAAAAAGGAACCAGCATTTACTTCAAATCATCTAGGAAATTCCATGCTTAAGTTAGTGTCTTCAATCTCTCACTAAACATAATAAAGCTAGTAAACAAGGGAGTTGATTAAGAAGAAAGTGAACCCTTGTTACCATGCAATTTCCCTTAAAGGTATTTTAAATATAGCCAATCCTTATGTTTTAGCAAATACTAAAGACAAGGATGAACTAGGTCACAAAAGTACACAAACATCATGACCAATACTACAACTCAAGACATTTCTATAGTGTGTGATTTTGATCTCGCACAACACAAATTTGATCTATATATAGAATTGTGTGTTTGTCATAATTCCCATGGAACGAGCATAATGAGTATCTATTTTCTATAATAGGATGACCAAGTTTTGAGCAGCATCAATAATTTTCTTCATCATGGTTCCAAAGGCTAGTGCTCTAATCCTTCATATTAAATTTCAAAATGTTCATTTATTACAACTCATTTGTTTGTCCATCCTTATTAGTTATATTAATTGTTATTTATATAGATATTTTTTAATCAACCTAGATAACCCAATTAAGAAAAGAAGGTAGTTTCATTTACATTTTGGTGAATCCGTCCAATATTACACCACCCTAGGGTTTTCCTTTTAGGATTTACACTTTCATGTAAAGTTTTAGAACTATCTTTTTTTTTATTGTTAACTTGTTTCTCATATCTTGTTAGGTTTTGTGTTAATATCTATTGTTATTTTATTATGGTTTGTATATCATTGTGTGACCTTAATATTTTTGCACCCAACCCACCCTTTGCTACCTGATTTGAATTTTATTTTTGGATCTATATTTTCTTATTTTTAAAATTTGAAAGTGATTCGTAGTGCTTTATCTTCCTATCTTTCATAATCCATATTGTATTATTTATGCTACAATAACTCATGATCCCAATCTTCCTTTGAGGAATGTTCACCTAGACCACTATGGCTTCCAACTCTAATGACACTAAAATGTTCTTTGAGAAATTCTCACCTAAGCCACTATGGTTTCTCACTCTAATGACACAAATATTCTCTAATATTTATTTTAAGAATAATGTGGATGATTATGATCATGATGCCCATGTAGTGCAACAACGCTTTGCTACTAAACTTGTTAGTTTAGCTAATATAAAAATACCTACATAACTAGAAAAAATGATCCATAATATGTTTATCAACAAGCCACAAGAATTAGAGGTCAAGTGCAAGCTATGGGTGTTAAAAATTGCTTCATCTACCTTCTTGTTTTGTGCATCTACCTCCCTCACTCCTTAGCTACACCTACTTTCACTAATGTTCCATCTCATGAATCATTACCCCAACGTTTACCATTGTCCCATCCTACAACATTACCCCTACATCCACTATTATATCACCACATAGTGTCAATTCTTTTTCAACCCTTAGACTTTTTATGGATTTCCTCCTAACTTTATACCCTCCCTTCATACAAATACCCTACATATTTTTTCATACCTCGTCTCCCTTTCATCCACCAATACCCAACCTACTAATCCACCACCACCCTTGTTGACAAAAAAACCTTGACCAAAGTCTAAGATTTAATATTATGTTAAATATGTAGTCAAAATTGATGTGATGCAATAAAAAGGGAGAACTTAGATATGCAATAAGTATAAAATAAATTATAATGAATTATATATAACCATATATTCATATACTTTTATGGCTTACATAGGTCTTATAATTTATTTATCATGTTTCATCCATATATATCCTACATATATCTTCCACACTTCCTTATTTTCACACATGTTTAGTCCATGATAAGCTCAATAAGGTTAGCCTAATTAGATGTAATATTCAAAATATAACTTGTCAGCTCCAAAAATTCCATACATATCTCATGCCAAGATTCAATCCTCAAAACAACTTAAAATAGGTCGGCATGGACCTATGTTAGATCCTACATAAGACCACAACACTTATTTAACCTTTGCATACCTTCAAACTTGTTAGGTTGGCACAACATAAGACCAAATTGGTAAATAACTTGACCTAGCTTGATTTCATTTTCACACATTACAATACTATTTGGTACATCTCATTTATTTGTTACATAAGATAATGATTATAAGATTCCTCTTAGGGAGTTTGTTGAATCCCCTTATGATGATTCCATCATGAATTATACTAATACATTTTTAGACCACATTCATACAAGCCCACTTGTTGGGGATGAACTCATTACATAGATATGCTCACTTCACTCTCATTTCTTATTTTGTGTTTTTTTTATGCTTATAGCGTGTCATGTTAATGTTCCTAGTTAGCATGTAGATGATTTGCAAAGACACATTTAGTGATGCATGTTGGTACAAGTGAATTTGAACATGTGTTGTATTGTTCATGTCATTTAGATCTTGTGTTTCTATCATTTTTTACTTTGTAATTTTTCTTATGCCATGTATGTTCTATTAATCATACTTTCTTGTTCATCAATTTTACTTATGTTTCCCTACACCTCGGCCTCTCATTTCATCCCATATATTTGTTATGTTTTTACCTATTATCATTTCACCTTCTATATTCAAGCTTATTCTTTGTTTCCCCACTTCTTGGCATCTTTTCTATAATACTCTTATGATTAGTACCTATATTTTCTTATGAGTCAATTTATCTCATATGTTTTCCTTTCTTATCATTCTTACCTCCATGCCTTGTTTTAATCTTATGTTTCTCATGTTTTTTTTTAATGTTTCAACATGTTCCATGTTATCTTCCTATGCTACATGATTTTATGGTAACACATGATTTATGATGCTCTTGTGATCCTTATCTTCCACAATTATGATTTTGTTTATACAATATTAATATGATTTTCTTTATCATAATTGTAATGCCTCCTTTATTATTCCACACCCATTCATTATGATCCTTATCATGATTGGATCTTATGATTTCATATTATGCTCCTTATCATGTCCATATTCCATTATTTAATGATCCTTATTGTTCTTACAACTTTGATCTTATGATCCTTACCATGTATGCCTACTTTTAACTCCAAAGTTATCACTTATCTTATTGTGCCTACGTTTTCATGCTTATGCTACTATAACTCCCTATGATATTTATCATGTGTATTCTTATGTTATTATATCATGCATTTGAGACTCTTGTCACACCTTTATATTATACATGTCATTGGTACTTGTATGACCTAAGTTATCTTATCATCTTGCTCATATTGAAGGTAATAATATATTATTGCACCTTCATGTGTATATCCTACTTAATTATGAGTACATGCTCTTTTTCACTTCATTAGATACTTGGATATGCTTACATGACTTTATCTAGATTTAGGCTCATCCTTAATTCATGATTCTCCCATACTAAGGGGAATAATGTGTTATAAATATTATCACTAGTTTACAATTTTACACGCTCATTAAATATAATGACACATCTCTACATGCTTATATATTTTATATGATTACATTCAACTTATTTTGTATTCAATATATGCTCATCATGCAATTTTATTTATGAAATCTATATTATATGATTTTGCATGCTACATGATGTTATATCTAATTACACACTTATATTATTTGATTACTTTACTAATTTGTGTTGTATCATTTTCCTCTCCTTCGATTACTAACATATGTTGGATGTAACTAATTAAAGGGGGTGATATATTACAACTGAAAAAAATCATCTTCAAGATTTTAAGTAGTGACACCTACTACATAGGGACTCATCACCATACCTATATAAATCTCAATCATATTACACATCTTCATCAAGTGAAATTCTATCATATTTTCTACATTGGGTGGAGTTGGAGCACATAGTTGTATCAAATATGTCATATCAGAATTAACACTTTGATTGGAGTCACATTACATGACCATATTGGATGTGTCCTATTAATTTTTCCACTTTGGGTAGAGTCACATATGGCCATATCAAACATGTGGCTATATAGAATGTGTCACATATAGCCATATTTTCCACAATTAAGTGCAACCTTCTCATGTGGCTATATAGAATGTGTCGCATTGCATTGTCAGATTGAGTAGAATATTACTATATCACTTTTATAGAGGTTGAATCTTTAACCCTTCTCTTTATCTCTACTTGTTTTATATAGCTAGTTGTATTAACTTGTAGTTTGTGCCTATTTTGATTATGTGATAGAATCGACTCATTATATATATTTTGGTTATTTCATAGTTTTGATGGAGGACTCATACTAAGGAGCATACATGAAGAATCTAAGAATGATATATTACTTGACATGGATCCTATATCATTTTTATGACTATCTAAATATTTGGCTTTCATGTTGATTTAGAAGGTCTTCATAATTTGAAAATGAATACTTGATGAGTTATAGAATTTCCTAGTTTTGTGTTGCTATTTCATACGTTTATCTTTATTTTTGTTAAACTTTGAGACATTACCAAGACCTTTCATATATATATCTTTAAGTAATTTAAAGCATTTGAAATTGAACATGTTATATTAATATGTGTATGTATGAGTTATGAATGCCCATGAATTTTAGTAGTATTTTATGTTTAAATTATGGTTGTTAACATTGAGAATTCCTTAGAAAAATAAAAATAACATTTGCAGTAAGATATATATCAACCCACAACAATGAGCTTCTCAACCTATAGCATAAGGATTGCAGTTCAGTGCAAAGGAGTTAAGTCTACTACAATGCAACCACTTTCAAAGAAGATAGAGGTGATCATTTAATGATCAGATCATGAATCACCAAGCATTAATTTTATTCTTCAATAAGACAACCTGGAGAAGAAGTCTATTCTCAATAAGACTGTGAATTATAACAAAAAGTTGTTCTACTAAGCACATTTTTTGGTATAATGGTTAAACCTATTGAGTACAAATTCCTTGTTTGATTTCTATACTCGTGTGTTACAGTTATTATTTTTGGTTTTGAAACTCGGTCCTCTTCCTATTATTGAGAAAGAGTTGATATTTGTTTTTCAATTTGTTTTTAGTTCATAGATAGTTGGACTCCTTCACAAACCCTATATAGTGGGGTACTCTATCGAGGAGGAAATTTAGGTGATAGAGGTGATATCTTGAATAAGATTATTAGATAGATTTTGTTTTAATAGTTTTGTGTATGATTAAGATTCAATAGAGAATGAATACTTTGATAACATGTTTTTTTATGAAAGAAGTTTTGTGGATGCAACAACTTAAGCAATCCATTTGAGGTACTATTGAACCACTTTAATTTAGGCTAGTAGATTAGATTATGTGTTTTAAATTTAATTGATTAATTGATGGTTTTTAGTTCATGCAATTATGAGCGACGCATTACAATTTTGAATTAGAACCTATAGATTGATACTCTATTTTAGTACTCCAGAGATTAATGAAGTTAGGACATATTGCAGTTTAACGGTTAATTGGTTACAAACTTAAGCATTAGGTACACATAGCATAAGGTAGTTGTTTATATTCATTTACTTTGTTTTGAGAAATAGAGTTTGTTTTGATTAAAAGATTGTATTGTATTTACAAGTGTTTCATTCACCTATGTTCATTTGATATAGAATGTGTAGAACCCAAGAATGCATATATTTTGCCAGAACTATTTGAAGTTTTACAACTCCCTTGTTGATGATTTAACGAGCCCTCTCCTGAATGATGAACTACTTGATCTAGTAATAACGCCAGTAGTTAATTAGTCATTTGAGGAAGCCCTATAGTACCCATGTTAGGTTTGCATGCACATGAAAGTTTCCAAACAAAATATAATGATGAAAGTTGTTCACCCATACCACTTCCTATTTAATTTTGTACCCTCCTTGGTGGAATATCATAAATATAACTATATATCGACTAGTGGCACAATCTTGTGATAAGTTTGTTTCATTCCCCACTCCTAATCCATCTATATTTACACACATTTGAACCATGCATTTTCCATTCACCCCTCATTTATTGCACCCCATTCACACTCACCTCAATACATTCTCTCAATTCCTTGAGATTATCATTCTACTACCCAAGTTTATTTTGTGTTGATATATTTTTATCTCATGGCACATGGGAATAAACCTCAAATTAATTTTTAAAATGTAAATTATGACTTTCCCACACCTTCCTATTAGTTGTTAAATAAGAAACTAACACACATTTGTATGAGATGTTGTTATGTCCTTGTATGTAAAGACATTGTATGTGTCATTGATTAATAGGCAACATCAAGGAAGAAACCATTAGAAAAAATTGATTCCTATAGGTACAAATAATCAAATCCATATCACTTACATGTAGACCAACTACATGTTTGTGTATGTTATCTTCAAATATTTTCTGCAAGTTGTAAAGTTGGCACATCCAATGGTTTGACATAGGATAGCTTATTTAACTAATTAATTTAAAAGATATTCCTAAGGTGTTTATAATAAATATCATCCTTATAATCTACCATAGATTAGAGATCAAGTAAACAAGTTTCAAAAGATAACACTTTATTAGTTCAAGTTTGTGTATCATAGATCAAATCTATGTGGAAGATCAACTATTTGGCACCTAGGATCAAACCCATGATTCTTGAAATTGAACCATCAAATTATAAAATCAGCGCAATCCAATTTTTTCATTTTTCTTTCAATACATATAAGAAGTTGTGATTTAGAGTTACGGTTCAAAAGTTATGATTGAAATAGTGGAAGACTATATATTGACAACTAAAATTAGTTAAATGTTTCATTTTTATTTATTTCTAGATTTCAAGATTGGGTTATGTGATTTGTGACAACTCTAAATTAGGCTAATTGATCTTTATATTCATAAAACCTAACTTTAGTAAAGAAAGTATTTGTTTTCCTTACAAATATATTAACTTTACTTTCATATTTTGTCCTTACACTTTAACATTTTTTTCTATGATATATGATTGATGTGTTTTTCCTATTCTCATTTCACCTTCTATTTTATTTATGCTGTGATTTTTAAGTTTTTCTCACTCTTTTCACTTTCTCTATTATGTTTTCTTTCTTTTTTTCTCCACTTAGGGGGAATCTTCCTCATATTTAATATTTTTCTTCTTATACTTTTCTTGCTTTTATTCTATGCTTTTTATCCTTATACATGTCCTTTCATGTCTTATTATTTCTTATGCAACCTTTCACTCTTATGACTAATATAATTCTTTATGGGCCTCTTTATCTTTTTTGCATTTTTCATGTATTAATTCTTTTTTATGTGTTATGTTTCTATGCTTGCACATTACATGCACCTAGTGTTACATCTTACACTACTCATATGCCCATGCAATGTCCCTAATTCTTATCTTATAATATCATGTTAAAAAAAATACACATAAATGCTTCATCTATGGATAAATATTTCAATCCTTATCATTTCTTTGTCTTATGATTAAATCTTTATCTTTCTTATCATCACTTATATCTTATGTTATCATGATCATATCTAGATTATAGAGTCATCTTATTGATTGCTAAATATTAGGGCATCCATAGGGGTACCATGACTTCACTATGATATATATTCTTACATAATTACATCGTATTCAATTATTTTATCATTTTTATCTTTTTATCATTATCATGTACCTTTTTCTCTCCTCTAATTCCTTGTATCCATTAGATGCAACCAATTGGAAGGGGAATATATTATCACTAGCACTTTTCATGGTTGATATTTTAGATGGCATTTATGTTAGACAAAGACTGATTGCCATATTTGATCATTTTTTTATCATATCATATGTGGATTTCATCATGTATTGTTCAATTACATGGACCTTTATCGCATCACCACATTACACATACCTTTATTGCATTGTTATATTGTGTAACTTTTTATCTTTTTAAACATGAGGAATTTCCTACCCCTTCTCTTCTTTTATTATTTTCATAGATAGGTATAGCAACTTGTAGTCCATGGTCATTTTAATCGTGTGGTAGACACTATCCATTGCACATTTTTTCTAGTTTTGTAGGCTTCCATGGTGTGCTCATACTAAAGAAAGCATAAAAAGAATAATTCTATTCTTTTTTGAGATACATTATCCTTTATGAGTGTCTAAATATATATTTTATGCTGGTTGAAAATGTCCATATACTTTGAAATGTATGTTCATGAACTATAATCATAAACACACCAAAGTGGGGGCAAAATGTAATGGTGAAATTTACATACCCATGTCATTTCTCATTTAGTTTTTTCCCACCTTGATAGGAATTCCTTAAAGCGATAACATATCACCAAGTGGAATATTCTTATGCTAGTTTTGGCTCATAGCTCAATCTATGATCTCCATCTATATTTCAACCCCATTCACACTAATCCCCATACATAGCTACTGTAGTACCCCTCCATTTTGCTTATGTTTTATGTTAGCATGTTTGCACTTTGATAGACCCTGGTACTTTGTTTTGATGTATTGATCGCTGACATTAGAGCAATGGTGGATTAATTTTGTGATGTGATGATACATTGTATGGTGGTAATTATTTCTAACATGCTTTATGTTAGTATAGATGTTTACTTCAGATGTTATTGCTATATATATGCTTATGGTAAATTAATTGTTATTTTTCTTGTTAGTTCGTTGTGATATTGTATTGGTGAGGAGAACGGAGTTGCATCACTCGCTTGCGAGTGCCCTATGATTTTCGTGATCTTCTCCTCATGGTGTGTTTGAATCATGGATTATATATATGTATGTTATTTGTCTGATTGCAGGATTGGAGGTATATGACACCGACTCCACCTGGTTTCACAGGTCTGAGCGTGTCTAGACTCAATGGTAATGTTGATTGGGAGGTAGTAATGATTTTTTTCCTAGTCTAGCCTTAAACCCAATCACAGTATGTCATCAGTTTAGGTCTGGTGTGTTTGGTTGTCACGTCTAAGTTTTCCTTGTTATTTGTTATGAAAGGTTTATTTTGTGAATTTAAAGTTAGATTAATGTTCCTTGTAATTTAATGTTTATTTAAATTAATTTTAAATATTGTAGATAAAAGCTTTATATTTTATTTAATTAATTAAATTAGTTTATTTGGTTCAATAATTTAATCATTGTGATTAAAGTTATTTTATTAAATAAATTAATTAATTAATTAAATTTACTTTTATTGAGAGAATAGATTAAATATATATTAAATGCTTTGTGAGAAATGGAATTTTAAATATGAAATAAAAAAAAGAAATTAATTTTGAATTCTTTAATTCTTTAAAATAAAATATATTCTTGATAATGGTGGGAAGAAAATATCTGTGAGTGGTTAGTAGATATTTTCTTGAAATTGCCATGTGTGTTAGTTGAATTTATTGCAAATTTCTTGTTGAGGATTTTCTTAAAGAAAATATTACCAGATTTGGGGAAAACAAGAAAACACTTCACGGGAAATGAGAAAGAACAAAGAAGTGTTGGAAAATATTGTGATTTTATTAGGTTGTGATTTAAAATTACTGGAAGAAGTTCTCAGGTACATATTTGTTCAGTATTTGCATTCTTCTGGAAAGTGGTGATTTGAAAGGGCTTTGGAAGATTGCACACAGCAGGCAAAGCTTTTCTTCAACAATCAATTTTTCAAGCTATAGGAAAACAGGTTCTTTACTATTTATTTATTTAGTTTTGTGAAATTAAAAGATTGTCTGAGGAAATTGTTGTGATTGAAGCTTTTGTTCTTCTTGGTAAAATATTCTGTAGAAAATTTGTTACCTTTCTATGTTAAATTTCAAAATAAGATTTTATAAGTGAAATTAGAGAGCAACCCTGAAGGTTATTGTTAAACAATAGAAGATTTTCAAAAGAAAACAGAAGATGTCTTTGTAGATTAAATTGAGGAAATGGAAACCTCTGCCATTAACTTTGTTAAATATTTCTTGTAGAAAAGATTTTGAGAATCTGGGTTGAAAATAAAACCCTCTATTATTGAATTGAAAATCTCTATTAAATTTGTGTAAATTGATAAGTTTCTCGATTTTCTGTAGAAAACCCTCTCTCAGAATATTTGTCTAATTATTATATTCTTATTTGTTGATTAAATACATATATATATAAATAATATATATACATATACTTATACAAATATATATATATATGTAATTTCACTGTGAAAATGCTCTGTGAAAATTTTATATTCTTTAAATTGAAAATCCGTACGCGATTTAAATCGTAGGTTTTCGGATTTTAGAGAATTAATTTATTTTTTTTAAATAAAATATATATTGAGTATTAGGCCGCAGGGGTTACCCCCACAGCCACCCCATAAGGGGCGACTGCTATGAAGGAAGTCGGCGCTGCCCTTACGGGCAGCGCACGACTACTAACACAACAGTTACCCTGTATGGGTGGGCTGTGAAGGCAGCCCGTGGCTGTGTTTACACAGTCTTAAAAGCTTTCTTCACTGTGTATTTTCTTTTAAAATTTAGGTATTCTTTTATTAAATGAAATTCAGGATTTTAGGTTTAGATTATAAATGTATATATATATCATATATATATATATATGTATATATTAATTTGTATATATATATTTATATATCTATATTTATATATATTTATATAATTTTAGAAAAATAAGTTTAGTATTAAAATAATATTTTATTTTAATTAAAATGCATGTAAAGTATGAGATCAACTGTTATTAAAACAATAAGATTGAAAAAGAAAATTGATATTTATTTTTATGTGAAATTGAGAAAATCAGAATTAGATTATTGTTTTAATTTATTTTATTGTTTGAGAAAAGAACTATAAACAAGTTGATTAATTTACATGCTTTAAGTTACTGATTTGATTGGATTTAGTAAATCCTCATATTAGAATCTTATTTTTTCCTGATTTATTTCAAGTTGTTTTATATTTTTGTTGGGCAAATTGGGGTTATATGAGATTTCAAGTCTTCTAGACATAGTTTCTTTTTGAGGGAGTTATATCCTTAATGGTTTTATATTTTGAATAAACTAGGGTAGTGCACATGATTCTGTTTGGTTTTTAGACACCTGGTTTTATGAATAGGATGTGATGTACATTGTTATATGATTGGTATTTGATTCTAGTTTATGTGCACTTTGTCTACCTTAGTTAGTGGACTTAGATTCCTTGTGTTATTATTAGGGAAGTGGCTCTTTATGAGGGCCGGCACACAAATTGGTGCCAAGATAACTCATGTAGAGTTAGTTAATCAGTGAAAATTAAATCAACACTTTAGGTAGTCTAAAACCTTTAACTAGATTAATAAGCCTCACTCATGGACTCAAGAGCTAGGTAAGACTTGGGGATGAGTCGAGAAGGCCTGGAATGGCAAAGTCGATATCTTGTTATTTTAAAAGATAATCGATTCTGCAACAGATTGCATGTGGGGTCGGGTTTCGTAAGAGGTTACCAAGGTAACCCAAGATGGGGGCCGAAACCTAGGAAGAAACACCAGGGTAACCAATGCAACATTGTGATGACACTCCACCTATAATAACAATATTCTTGTGAACTTAGTATATTTGATTATTCTGTTCTGGAAGCAATGTAACCAATAAGTTAAGTTTGTACTTGTATAGTTTTGTCTATGGTTTTACTTGTGTTTAGGGTTTGTAGGTTATTTCTAGGGAACCTTTTTACTATCTCCTAGCACAGGGGGTGGACCTACGGGTACCACATGGTTGGGTGAAACGTGCACCTTACTCTGTTGGGTCCCCAGTTCTTGTTTGTGGCAACGAGTACTTCTTGGATGGAGAGCTCATGAGAAAAAATGTACTTTCTTATTTGTATTAGTGGAAACTTTATATATGTATCACTCCTCTATTGTTAACGAGGTGAACTTTTGTAATACGTAATTGTAATTTTATATGACCTACCTCATTTGGAAAATGAGTATTGTAAATGTTATTTCAAATGCAATGTAAGAAAGGATCTTATTTGTTCTATATATCTTTAATGAAGTAATTTAAATGTTATTCAATGTATGCTCTTAAGTTTATGTGAATTAAATGTGTGTCATGTTAAATACTTTTATCATCTATGGGATTTTCAAGTAGTGTGTCGTCGCGTTTCTTAGGGAATGTTTGTAATTAGTAAAGTTTATGTTTACACTTTAAAAAAAAAATTTATTACACTATCATAGTTAATGCTACACTCTTTAGGTTACAAGACGGGGCATTACAGATTGGTATCAAAGAAAAAGTTCTAACACTGGACGCTCTGGGTAATTGTGAGCCCATTAGGTTTACCTAGATGTTAGACTAGGTAGTATTGGATTTTGTTAGCCTTGTATGTTTTGTACCTATGACTCATTTTTGTTTTTGTGTAGAATCATGCCTAGGCGTCGTACTAGAGGTCATGGTAGAGGTTGAGGTGGAGGCCGTGGGCTGAACCCTTAGGTTACTCCCCCTCAGAGCTCCCACGAGAGTGAACATACCGAACAGTTGGGTCCTCAGTTGGAACAGAGAAGTGAGGAACAAATTCCGATTCAGCCAAAGGTTGAGGGAGCTCAGTTGCATCCCCTATTAGAAGAGGTACTTGCCAAACTTGGTCTGAGGCGGGAAGTTGATCAGGAGGTGGTTAGGGAACCTAATAGATCTCCTAGGAGGATTGTCAATACTGCAAAGCAGGATGCCATAGTTGCAGGACAAATGAGGGATTTGTTGAGGGCATGCCCTCCTACATTTGATGGCACAAGTGGTGGTCTAGAGGCAGAGACCTGGTTATTAGACTTGGGTAGATGTTTTGCTATGCACCCATATGGTAGCAATACCTGAGCTAGATGCGCCATCATGCACCTGAGAGGTTTTGCCTCTACTTGGTGGCGTTTGGAGGAGCAGAAGCTCCATTTAGAGATTGGGTCAGTTTCTTGGGAGATGTTCTTGGAAAGGTTTAGGGCACGTTTCTTATCTGAGCATTGGAGGCAATGACGAGCTAATGAGTTTCACGATTTGCGTCAGATGGCTCTATCTGTTGAGCAGTATGAACGTAGATTTTATGAACTCAAACAATATGCAGGAATTGGAGATGATGAGGCGATGTTGGTACAACATTTTATCAGGGGTTTGAATGCCCGCATTAGTGGAGGAGTTAGAGTCTTCGAACCGAAGACTATGGAGGTTGCAGTTGAGAAAGCACATATGTGGAAGAGAATCTGACTGTAGCATTGGGTGGACATATAGGTGTCCAGATAGGTAGTGCACCTATAACAAGTTTTGGTCCACAAGGTGGTCAGATACAGACAGGAGGTTCCTCTAGGAACCAACAGACACCTGCTAAGGGTGGACAGCAGCAGCAGCAACGTACTCCTCAGAAGAAAAGTAATTCATAGCCTCAGCAAGGTAACAATTTTCAGTCTCAACATGGTGGTGGTTGGTTTCAGAATGAGAGAGATCAGAGTTGGCAGCAAGTTCAACGTGATCGTTTTGATCAGCCTACTCAGAGTTCTCAGTCTGTAGTTAGTGGAGGTAGTTTTCCATGGTCTAGTGTTCCTCCAGGTGATAAAGGATTCAGAAGGAGTATAGAATGTTTTACTTGTGGCCAACAAGGTCACATTGCTCATTAGTGTCCTCAGAAGGGTACTTCTAGGTTTAGTTAGAGACCGGCATCTTCTGAGTCGATAGTAGGAGATGTAGGCAGGTTGCATAAGGTGTTTACTGCGGTGGATAACCACCAAGTCGAGCACCAGGGTGCAGTTGGAGAGGTTTCTGGTGGAGGATTGGCATTGTTCTTTGGAAACCGTGCACGTCCTTCAACATCGGGAGTTGATCCTCAGGGGTCGAGACATTGACCGGGTACTAATCCAGTGGAATCCTAGTGGCAAGTCTTTTATTTCTTGGGAGGACGTATTCTAGTTGTGTGTGTTATCTGTTTTCTATTTGCAGGCTTCCTAAAGTAAGCCTTATCCTAGGGGGGGAGGATGTAGTACCCCTCCATTTTGCTTATGTTTTTTGTTAGCATGCTTTCACTTTGATAGACCCTGTGACTTTGTTTTGATGTATTGATCGCTGACATTAGAGCAATGGTGGATTAATTTTGTGATGTGATGATACATTGTATGGTGGTAATTATTTCTGACATGCTTTATGTTAGTATAGATGTTTACTTCAAATGTTATTGCTATATATATGCTTATGGTAGATTAATTGTTATTTTTCTTGTCAGTTTGTTGTGATATTGTATTGGTGAGGAGAACTGAGTTGCATCACTCACTTGTGAGTGCCCTGTGATTTCCGCGATCTTCTCCTCACGGTGTGTTTGAATAATGGATTATATATATGTATGTTATTTGTTTGATTGCAGGATTGTAGGTATATGACACCGACTCCACTTGGTTTCACAGGTCTGTGCGTGTCCAAACTCAACGGTAATGTTGATTGGGAGGTAGTAACAAGGTTTTTCCTAGTCTAGCCTTAAACCCAGTCACAGTATGTCATCAATTTAGGTCTGGTGTGTTTGGTTGTCACGTCTAAGTTTTCCTTGTTATTTGTTATGAAAGTTTTATTTTGTGAATTTAAGGTTAGATTAATGTTCCTTCTAATTTAATGTTTATTTAAATTAATTTTAAATATTGTAGATAAAAGCTTTATATTTTATTTAATTAATTAAATTAGTTTATTTGGTTCAATAATTTAATCATTGTGGTGGGTGGATGGGTGGGCTCCCCCTCACCCCTCACACAGGCGTTTGGTCGTCCAGGGTGGACATAAGGTGGCGGACGAGACAGACAGGTAGAAGCGGGTTTTGGCTTGTTTCAGTCACATCAACCTATCTAAGTTGGCCGAATACGGCGCTCCTTACTTGGTTTATTGGCTAAATCGTAAATTCTAGAGTTGGCGCAGAGGCATGTTGGGCTCAGTTCCCATGGTGTCGCTTGGGTGACACGTTGGGCTCGACTATCTTTGTTCCACCTGCGGACGTGCCGAGTGGAATTGGCCATTAATTGCATTGATCATGAATCTTAGTTGGATGGACGGAGGCGGCTTTCTTCTCATGCCAAGGACAGATTTGTTTCTCCATAATCTTCTTCCGTATACGTGATCCGCCGGATCATTATTCGGGGCTTTTATTATGTTTATGTTGCCCGTTTCTAAGCATGGACATGGCATTTGGTTGTTGTTTTTGTTTGTTTTTTCTGTTGCAGGGTGCGTTTGGCAAATTACTATCAATGGAGAAACAGTCGCGGTCGAAGTTTACTATCCTCATTTCGTCGGAAGGGCTGGAATCCTTCGGTGTGGATACTCCCGTATCATTAATCGCAACAGAGAGGCAAATTGCATTTTGCGAGATCACGGACCAGCGTCTAAAGTGCATCTTGCTCGTGGATGACCCGACAATGCTCGCGGCAGTGAAGATGGTCTTGGGTAAAGGTCACCTTGACAGGAAGGAATTTGCCCACGACAATACTCAAATTTCATCTCGGTTTCTCGCCGTACTCCTGGATCTAGGTACTCTGAAGCCAGTGGCAAGGGACTTGGTGGTCTGAATGTTTCGGAAGGATTTACTGGGCGGTCTCAAAATTACTCTGAAGGCGGCTTTTAGTGGTAAGGGCATCCCGCGCCCTGCAGACCTCACTTCCCTTTGGGATTCCGATGAAGCGGTCAAGGTGTATCCGTTTCTTCTAGATCTCAAAGGACCTGCTTTATCACGTCACCGAAAACTCGCCGATGTGGCCGTGGAGTTTCTGAAAAGAAAATTGAAAATTGTGCCGGTGGAAGGGACGGACTAGTTCGAAGGTTTCATTTGCTTTGCAGAGGTTAACGAATTATGGTGATTTAGTCGGGTATTGTAGTAGCTGTATGGTTTTGCTAGCTCTTGTTCTAGTATTCTCTGCTTCCTAGCACTTGAGATTCAGCTTTTGGCTGTTGTGGTGGTTAGGCCTATGTTTGTTTCTCCTTCGTATCGCTACCTTTATGTTTTAAACTGTATGAAGCTTATCCTTGTTAGCTCCTTTTTGGTTGTCTGATGGTCTTCATTGAAAATCTCCTGCTTAGCAGACGTTTGTAAAGCTCTTTTACTATCTATGAAAATATCACCTTATGGATCAAAAATAATAATAATAATAATTTAATCATTGTGATTAAAGTTATTTTATTAAATTAATTAATTAATTAATTAAATTTACTTTTATTGAGAGAATAGATTAAATATATATTAAATGCTTTGTGAGAAATGGAATTTTAAATATGAAATAAAAAAAAGAAATTAATTTTGAATTATTTAATTCTTTAAAATAAAATATATTCTTGACAATGGTGGGAAGAAAATATCCGTGAGTGGTTAGTAGATATTTTTTTGAAATTGCCATGTGTGTTAGTTGAATTTATTGCAAATTTCTTGTTGAGGATTTTCTTGGAGAAAATATTACCAGATTTGGGGAAAACAAGAAAACACTTCACGGGAAATGAGAAAGAACAGAGAACTATTGGAAAATATTGTGATTTTATTGGGTTTTGATTTAAAATTACTGGAAGAAGTTCTCGGGTACATATTTGTTCAGTATTTGCATTCTTATGGAAGGTGGTGATTTGAAAGGGCTTTGGAACATTCCACGCAGCAGGCAAAGCTTTTCTTCAACAGTCAATTTTTCAAGCTACAGGAAAACAGGTTCTTTACTGTTTATTTATTTAGTTTTGTGAAATTAAAAGATTGCCTGAGGAAATTGTTGTGATTGAAGTTTTTGTTCTTCTCGGTAAAATATTCTATAGAAAATTTGTTACCTTTCTGTGTTAAATTTCAAAATAAGATTTTATAAGTGAAATTAGAGAGCAACCCTGAAGGTTATTGTTAAACAATAGAAGATTTTCAAAAGAAAACAGAAGATGTCTTTGCAGATTAAATTGAGGAAATGGAAACCTTTGCCATTAACTTTGTTAAATATTTCTTGTAGAAAAGATTTTGAGAATCTAGGTTGAAAATGAAACCCTTTGTTATTGAATTGAAAATCTCTGTTAAATTTGTGTAAATTGATAAGTTTCTCGATTTTCTGTAGAAAACCCTCTCTTAGAATATTTGTCTAATTATTATATTCTTATTTGTTGATTAAATATATATATATGTGTGTGTGTGTGTATATAAATAATATATATACATATACTTATACAAATATATATATATATATGCAATTTCATTGTGAAAATGCTCTGTGAAAATTTTATATTCTTTAAATTGAAAATCTATATGCGATTTAAATCGTAGGGTTTCAAATTTTAGAGAATTATTTTTTTAAAATAAAATAAAATATATATTGAGTATTGGGCCGCAAGGGTTACCCCCACAACCGCCCCATAAGGGGCGACGACTGTGGAGGTAGCCGACACTGCCCTTATAGGCAACGCACGGCTGCTAACACAGATGTTACCCTGTATGGGTGGGCTATGAAGGCAGCTTGTGGCTGTGTTTACACAGTCTTAAAAGCTTTCTTCACTGTGTATTTTCTTTTAAAAATTTTGGTATTCTTTTATTAAATGAAATTCGGATTTTAGGTTTAGATTATAAATGTATATATATATATCATATATATAAATATATGTATATATTAATTTGTATATATATATCTATATTTATATATATTTATATAATTTTAGAAAAATAATTTTAGTATTAAAATAATATTTTCTTTTAATTAAAATGCATGTGAAGTATGAGATCAACTGTTATTAAAACAATAAGATTGAAAAAGAAAATTGATATTTATTTTTATGTGAAATTGAGAAAATCAGAATTAGATTAATTGTTTCAATTTCTTTTATTGTTTGAGAAAAGAACTATAAACAAGTTGATTAATTTCCATGCTTTAAGTTACTGATTTGATTGGATTTAGTAAATCCTAATATTAGAATCTTATTTTTGCCTGATTTGTTTCAAGTTGTTTTATATTTTTGTTGGGCAAATTGGGGTTATATGAGATTTCAAGTCTTCCAGACATAGTTTCTTTTTGAGGGAGTTATATCCTTTATGGTTTCATATTTTGAATAAACTAGGGTAGTGCACATGATTTTGTTTGGTTTTTAGACACCTGGTTCTATGAACAGGCTGTGATGTACATTGTTATATGATTGGTATTTGATGCTAGTTTATGTGCACTTTGTCTACTTTAGTTAGTGGACTTAAATTCCTTGTGTTATTATTAGGGGAGTGGCTCTTTATGAGGGCCGACACACAAAGTGGTGCCAAGGTAACTCATGCAGAGTTAGTTAATCAGTGAAAATTAAATCAACAATTTAGGTAGTCTAAAACCTTTAACTAGATTAATAAGCCTCACTCATGGACTCAAGGGCTAGTTCAGACTTGTGGATGCGTCAAGAAGGACTGGAATGGAAAAGTCGATATCTTGTTATTTTAAAAGATAATCGATTCCGCAACATATTGCATGTGGAGCCGGGTTTCGTAAGAGGTTACCAAGGTAACCCAAGATAGGGGCCGGAACCTAGGAAGAAACACCAGGGTAACCAATGCAACATTGTGATGACACTCCACCTATAATAACAATATTCTTGTGAACTTAGTATATTTGATCATTCTGTTCTGGAAAGCAATGTAACCAATAAGTTAAGTTTGTACTTGTATAGTTTTGTCTATGGTTTTACTTGTGTCTAGGGTTTGTAGGTTATGTCTAGGGAACCTTTTTACTATCTCCTAGCACAGGGGGTGGACCTACGGGTACCACATGGTTGGGTGGAACGTGCACCTTACTCCGTTGGGTCCCCAATTCTTGTTTGTGGCAACGAGTACTTCTTGGATGGAGAGCTCGTGAGCGAAAATGTACTTTCTTATTTGTATCAGTGGAAACTTTATATATGTATCACTCCTCTATTGTTAACGAGGTGAAATTTTGTAATATGTAATTGTAATTTTATATGACCTACCTCATTTGGAAAATGAGTATTGTAAATGTTATTTCAAATGCAATGTAAGAAAGGATCTTATTTGTTCTATATATCTTTAATGAAGTAATTTAAATGTTATTCAATGTATGCTCTTAAGTTTATGTGAATTAAATGTGTGTCATGTTAAATACTTTTATCATCTATGGGATTTTCAAGTAGTATGTCGTCGCGTTTCTTAGGGAATGTTTGCAATTAGTAAAGTTTATGTTTACACTTTAAAAAAAAAATTATTACACTATCATAGTCAATGCTACATTCTTTAGGTTACAATACGGGGCATTATAGCTACTTCATCCCTATTTCACTCACTCACACCAATTTTTATATATTTTAAAATCAAAAATTTATTCCTTTAGTTTATTATGAAGTGGTGCAAGATTGATTCACTTCAATTTAACGAGCAATGTGGAAATGATCATTGAATCCCAAGACATTAGACTCAAATTTAAACTTCCCTACCCTTTTTTCTAGTTGTTATGAGCCAACTTAATACATGTCTCATGCAACATGTTGCTATGTTGTTATATTAAAATCATTCATTATGTACTTAAACACGTGCTAGAGGGATGGAAGAAAAAAATTTGCAAACAAGAGAATAATTCAAGTACACTTCAATTCTAAGTGCAATAAAGGAACCAAATTTACATCATTGTCATATATGCCATATGTGTGTCTATGAATAATATTTTCAATCTTTCTCATTGTCATTAATTCAATCCATTAAGGGGTTTGATCTACATGAACCTATTCAGCTATCAAGTCAACAAGCTCCTCAATGGTGTATCCATACACTAACTTGACGAATTGAGATATTTATTAGAACATATGAGCTTCGAGCAAACTTTCTATCAAATCAATCCTATATGGTTCAGATCAATTTCGCATGTAAAATTTGGTTCACGCTTTTTGGGATCAACGAGTAGGCTTCAAAATCAATCTTCAGAGTTTTCTAAGATGGTATGGATTATGAGGAGCATATCAAATAGAAAGAACTAATTCTCTAGTAGTGGTGAATTGATCTATAACAACATCAACATTTTTTTATATCATCGATCCTAAAGCTAAGCACACTTAGTTCTTTTATTTAATTTTCATGCATTTATTTCAATAATAAATCTCAACCCTATTATCTAAATTAATTGTTTACTAACTAGTTGCATTTATTTAATTGCCCTAGATAATTTATGTAAGTTATTTTATTTCTTTACAACTAGAAAACCCCAACCCAATAACAAAAAGAAAAGAGAAAGTTTTGAAATAACTCTCTTTAATTTACTTTCACTCTTTTGACAACGCATTTCTTTATATCTGTCAATTTTGTTATGGAATCTAGAAACATTATGAATCCCTACTCCTGTTACAACGAAGCTTCCTTTTTTAAATGAAAAGACTATATATTAAAACCAAAAGATAAAAGATACACTAAAATCTTTTAAAAATACATGTATAATATGAAATCATATCTCAAAATCAATCCAAAAACAATATAAATATATGACCCCACAATTAAAAAACAGCCACACAAACTTAAAAAAACACAATGAACATTATATACGCTTCTTGATGGTGATTTAGAATCAATGTCAATTTATTTCCTAGTCTTTATCCCCTTGTTTAGCTGACATCATTAATATCCACGTCAGCTTTTCCCTCCCACGTCAATAATCAGCACAAAACGTGGGATCCCCATGAAAGCTAAGTGACCAACTTAAAGACGAGAATATACGAAGTGACTTATGATGATATATTTCTTCATTAAAAAAATATATATTTCTTCATTAAAAAAGATTTAAAATTTAATATCTCCTCATTATTTAGATGGAGGGTGTGTACTAGGTAGTCATTTTAAATTTTAAATCTATTACAAGATTGAATATTTTGTCATTTAATTTGAATTTTTTTTGGAAAAATATTCATATAATCTAATGAAAGATAGTTTTGGTAAGTGTAAATACAATTTTAAATTATTAAATTTGATTGTTAAATATATTATATGACTAAATCTTCTACATCAACAACTCTATCTACACGAAAGAGTTAAACACTTTCCTAGTCTATTATTATTTATTATTTAAAGATTACTATTGATTTAAGGTTTGATTTATTTATTTTATCATTCTATATAATAATTCTAAATTACTTTATGATGCACTCCATACAAAAATATGACGAGTGTAAGTACAATTTCAAAATATCAAATCTAATCGTCAAGTACATTACATGGCTAAATCTTCTATATCAACAACCCTACTTTGACGAAAGAGCTAAGCACTTTCCTAACCTATTATTATTTATCATTTAAAGCTTAATATTAATTTAGGGTTTGATTATTATTATTTATTGTATCATTTTATTAAATCCTAAATTACTTTAGGGTGTACTTCCTTATGTAAATATATCAAGAAGGATAGATTGTTGGTGTGAATGGGGTTATTTCCTAACTAGTTATTAGTGAGGACCTATTCACATTATTATAAGTTTACTTAGGAGTTAAGTTTCCTACTTGTCATTTCTAGAAGTTAGTTATAATGGGGCTATGTCTCATTATTTACTTTTAGTTATCTACGCATTTAATAATTCTATCGTGCATTTAATATTTGCATTGAGGTTATTATGACTTAGTTGTTTCATGTGATAGGATTAAGACACTTGTCATGATCTTGTTTAATCCTATCTCTCTCTTTGCCTGTATAAACAAGGCGTCATATGTACTTTTCGATATTCAGTTTGGCATCTTGCATGCTTAATGATAGAATTATTTTGCTATAATTTTACTATCAATAACAACCTCATATCAAGTCCAGTAAACATATAGAAATAAAGTGAAAGTACTATCAATAACAACCTCAATAAGGCATCATATGTACTTTGACATATTTAGTTTGGCATTCTTGCATCCTTAATGATAGAATTATTTTACTATAATTTTACTATCAATAACAACCTCATATCAAGTTCAGTAAACATTTAGAAATAAAGTGAAAGTACTATCAACTATCCTTAAGGTGAAAGTACTTAATTAATTATGATAGTTAAAAAATAGTTATCAACTATCTTAATTATAACTTTTGAATCATAATTGAAAATCACTTATTCATAGATCTGTTGGAAGCAAAACAACAAAATTTGAACTAGGGCATTGACTAAATTTGGATAAGATTGCATGTGTGGAAATGAACCAAATCAAGTTTGTTAGTGGAAATGTGAACCCTAAATTTGAGAATGACCCAAGTAAAAGTTATCGTCGTGAATTTGGTCAACTTATGTCTACAAAGGGTATTGTTGATATACACCCTTAAGAGTTTGCTAGGCAATTGATGTTCTCTAGTAAAAATGATCAAAGACAACAAGCAACCTATGTCTATAAAGGGCATGTTGATATACACCCTTAAGAGTTTACTAGGTAATGAATATTGTCCTTTAATACAAATGATCAAAGATAACAAGCAAAAGTTATGCCTAAGATACTTATGTAAGTTGATAATGTAATGTCAATCTTCTATTTATGTTCTAATGTATGATGACATAGTATGAATGACCTCTTGGATTCTTCCAAATTATTTGAAATGAATTATAGATTGTCATTAAACACAATATCTTAGCACACAAATTAACATATTTTTGTGCCTTAATTAGATCATAACAACTAATTGAAAAGAGTTGTTGAGGTCCTAAATTTTAATCGATTATATTGAAGAGAATCAACGAAATTGATGAAAGATGTGTGATAAAACATGATGAAATCTATTTTAACATGATTTATGAGCTAAGATGATCGATATGGTTATATGCAAAACTATTCTAAATGGAGTTTAAGATCAAAATATTAAAACCCTAATTACAAAGTATTCTAAATGGATGCACCTATGTTACCATGGAAGTCATTAAAGGAAGCTAAACTAATAATGTATGTAAAAGAGTAACCTAAAATTCCTTTTAAAACATGAAATATGAGTGCAAGATGAGAGCTATTTTAACAACATAAGTTTACTATTAAAAGATGGATCCCAATTTAATAGATGCAAGCTCTATTTAATATAGAATAGGCAAAATGAAACTAATGGCCAAGATCAAAAGGATCAATCAACGGTCATAATGGAAGGAAGATGGAGGCATGGATCAAGGATTCCCATCAAGGGTTGAGGATGCAAGTTGATATTTAATCAAGGGCTTACATTCATCCAAACACACTTTCAAAACTTGCACAAGAAGTCTTGTTGAAAGTTTGTTATAAAAAGGAATATTCCCTTTTTCAAATGAGTGAAGAAAGAGAATATTCTAAAAGAATATTCTCGTGGGTGAGGAAAATTAGATATTTAGTTAATTAAAACCAAATTTAATTGTGCAAAGGAGAAGGAATATTTCATGGGAATATTCCCTTTTTGGAGGAATGTGCAAAGGAGGAATATTCCTAAGGAATATTCTCTTGCAAGTGGGAGGATTAGATTTAATTAGTAATCTGATAATTAAATGAACTTTCAATTATGCAAATCAGTGGAATTAGGATACCATTAAATAAAATGATTTAATGAAAAAGGGAAAGTGATATGATATTTAATTAAATAAGAGGACTTCAGGGATAAATTAAATAATTTAATTTATTCAATTTAATAGGATGAAATGCTAATATGAAAGGGGTGAATTAACCCAATTATGTCAATTTGATTAATAGATGAAAATGACATAATTAATTAAATAACTAGGCTAATTTAATCAATTAAGCGAAAAGAGGATGGGTTTCAGGATGATGCGATGTTAGTATATCAGATTCGATTGCATGATATCATTCAGGAAATTTTTAAGTGTCTATATGACTAAATATAAATTTATTTTAACTATTGATTTTTTAAAATAAAATTTGGAAGGTTTAAGGGAAGCTTGAATTGATCCTAAGTGTGTGTTTACTAGTTGTGTCACTTTGCTAAGTTTTTATTTATATTATCATTGTGTAATATTTCTAGAAAGTTCAAAGATCTACTTCAATGTGTGAACTTAACGAATGCTTAAGAAAAGGGAAACATGAGAACCTAATTATTACTACTTGAGAATTGAACTCATTAAAAATTGTAAATATTTAGGTTTGGAAAATTTGGTATATGAAAAATAATAATATATATCCTTACGAAGTGTGATTTACATGGCTAAAGATTGAACCATCAATTGTCAACATATGAAGTAGATTTCTAATGTTTTTATTAAAAAAATATTATTTGGAAATAAATGGTCTATGTTTAAATTGACATGAATTTAAAGCACAAAAAATTGGATTAGATTCTAGTTAAACTTTTGTAATTGATGAACTCCTAATCACATACTCATGTCCTATTCCCTTATTTCTTGGGTCCACAACAACTAGGTTATCTTTCATGCATTGACTAATGTGCAAGATAGTATACTTTGAGTGTAAGTTGATAAATAAATTTATCCTAGCATGTCCCCATCATCATTCATCCCTAGGATTTCAATCCCATCTCGATGTATCTAACTATTCATCACCTTAGTTTAGGTCTACAAGCATGGAATTATAATAGGTCTTATGTGGTTATAGATTTTAACCCTGAACCTTTAAGTTTGATTTTCTTAATGAGTGTTCATGTCCCTCCCTTACTAACCATTATGAGTTGATTAAAGTGTGAATTTTAATAAATTACACATTAGGTTGTTGTATTTAAAGATGAACCTTAATTCATTTAAAGCATGTATGATTGAGAGAGGAATCTATTGAACGAATCTAGAATTCAATTACAAAAAAAAGGATAAAATAATTGTTACAAATTAGTATTGTATCATTATCCTAGGCATAGTGGATACTTGCCTACTATCCTTTATCTTAGATATGTTGATTCACATAGGGGGTCTAAGTAAGGAGAACATGACCCTCACAATTTAGTAGATCCTTGATAAATGCTTATAAACGCCAATAGTTCTTTACTAAAATATGAAACATAGACATAGATGTTAGCAAATTCCAAGCATAATATTTATGTTAGTTCATTCACGTGGGTATTAATTCAAGTACATGAGCCAATTCAATTTTGCAAGTGTGGAGATCAAGTCTACAAGCATAAATCTAAACCACAACAAAGTACAATCAATTTATAGAGCCTAAAATAGTCATTTGATCAAGCCCTAAAATTTAAATATCTTAGTGAATCAATTCTAAAATTTTCTACAACTTATTTTGGAATAATGACTATTCATAAACCACACTTAATTCAATGATCAATGATAAATTTTGACCTAAAAAAAAATATAACTATAAATATCACTTTCTAATAAGAATGAAATATAAAATTACTAGTGATTGTTTGATATTTAAATAGAATGGCATATTTATGTTGAATTATCAAATTTCAAACTAATACCATATTTAAATCTATCTAATTATCTTACCATCAATCACATATTTAATAATTTCCAATCTAACTCTTAAATCTAAATTACTTTAAATCTTAAATCTAAATTAAATAACTTAAATTATTTAGATAAGTGTGATTTATTCCTTACAATGATATAAACACAATGGCTTACGTTCCTAACATGATAGTTTTCTTGTATATGGCATGAATCTAGAAGATAGGAAAAGCACTATTTATAAAAGCTAATTGCATCTAGATTAAGATAAAGACAATTGGAGAATCCAAGATACCAAGCGTAACAATGTAATTTTCTTGCTTGTGAATTTAAACAAGGACTGTGAAGCGAACAGTTGAAATAGAAAGGTATTCCATATTCTCTTGTATGGACAAACCTGAGAAAAAATACAAAATTCAGTGGAACAGCTCAGGTTCTCTTCAGTCATCAGAAGATTCTCAATTAAATAATAGTTATTGATGAAATGGTGTCCTTAAAGTTGATTTGATTTAAACATGCTAGTCAATATCTGCATCCTCCTTTCATCCAATCTCATCAACCTCTGTACTGGATTTTGACTACGTCAGTAATGGAGGCAGAATCTCAATAATGGAGCATTATAAAGTCTGTCACAATCCAATCCAAAATCTAGTCTTGGATCTGTTCCCCCCACACCCAGCTTAAGTAAAGAATCTACTAAAGAAAACAGTTGATAATGTAAACTCCAAAAGACCAATCCCATTTACAAGTATATCTTTGCTTTTGGCTCTTATTTGTTCATTGAACTTAAAGCAAAAAAGCAATATTTTCATGGGCAAAAAAGAAATATTGTAATCCAACATATTATGGACAAAGAAATATTGTTCATTCAACATATTATGGACAACAACGCCACTATTTGTTATACTCAAAATTGACAACTAAAAATTGTAGACAATGCTTTCAATTGATATGATGGAGAAACTTACGTATTCATGTCAATTGCCATTTAACTTTGGATTTATTTTGAAAAGGATGTTTTATTAATGATTATATAATCATATGTCACATATTTTGTGTTAAGCTTGATTACTTCCTCGATATCTATCTATTCCTATTCATGCTTACTCTCACGTACTTTTATACATTCAATTTTATCCTTGTTATATTTGTACTATTCTGAGAAATTTATCTCATTATCGACCCATGCTTCCAAATATCTATTATTGATCCCTAGATTTGGAATTCCTCATCTTGGATCAATCTTGCAATGGCTAGAGCTAGTGTACATAACACAAGTCTGACCCAAAATTCAAATAATTTAAGTTTCAAATTGTTGACTCTTACACTTTTCATTCTTATCATTGGACGCTAACTTGTACATATTTGTATAGCTAGTTGTTATATCTTGTTATTTAAAGATATTCTTTGATCATTTAAACGCATCTAAAAGGTATCGAACAATCCTAGAGCATTTCCACTTCAATAAGCATTTATCCATAGAAATATTTTGATTTGGAGCTTCCAAAAAGGAACCGACATTTACATCAAAATCATCCAAGAAATTTCATGCTTAAGTTAGTCATCTTCAATCTTTCACTAAACAGATAAAGCTAGTAAACAAGGGAGTTGATTAAGAAGAAAGTGAACCCTTGTTATCATGCAATTTCCCTTAGGTACTTTAAATATAGCCAATCCTTATGTTTTAAAAAATAGTAAAGACAAGGATGAACTAGGTCACAAAAGTACACAAACATCATGACCAATACTACAATTCAAGACATTTCTATAGTGTGTGGTTTTGATCTCGCACAACACAAGTTTGATCTATATATAAAATTGTGTGTATATCATAATTCTCATGGAACTTGCATAATGAGTATCTATTTTTTTATAATAGGATGACCAAGTTTTGAGCAACATCAATATTTTTCTTTATCATGATTCCAATGGCTAGTGCTCTAATCCTTCATATTAAATTTCAAAATATTCATTTATTACAACTCATTTGTTTGTCCATCTCTATTAGTTATTTTAATTTTTATTTATATAGATTGTTAATCTTGACCTAGATAACCCAATTCAAAAAAAGGCAATTTCATTTACATTTTGGTGAATCCATCCATTCTTACACCACCCTATGGTTTTTCTTTTAGGATTTACACTTTCATTAAAGTTTTAGAACTATGTTTTTTGATTGCTAACTTGTTTCTCATATCTTGCTAGGGTTTTTGTTCATATCTCTTGTTATTTCATTAGGTTTTGTGTATCATTGTGTGACCTTAATTTTTTACATCCTACCCACCCTTTGCTACCTCATTCAAATTTTATTTTTAGATCTTTATTTTTTTATTTTTTAAATCTAAGTGATTCATAGTGCTTTATTTTCCTATCTTTCATAATCCATATTGTATTATTTATGCTACAAGAACTCATGATCCCAATCTTCCTTTGAGGAATGTTCACCTAAATTACTATGGCTTCCAACTCTAATGACACTAAAATATTCTTTCAGGAATGCTCACCTAAACCACTATGGTTTCTCATTCTAGTAATGTCCTAAAATATTCTCTAATGCTCATTTTAATAATAATGTGGATGATTATGATCATGATGCCCATGTAGTGCAACAAGACTTTGCTACTAAACTTGTTAGGTTAGCTAATTTAAAAATACCTACACAACTAGCAAAAATGATCCATAATATGTTTATCAACAAGTCACAAGAATCTAAGGACAAGTGCAAGCTATGGGTGCTAAAAATTGCTTCATCTACCTTCTTGTTTTGTGCATCTCCCTCCCTCCCTCCTTAGCTACACTATTGTTCCATCTCATGAAGCTTTACCCCAAATTTTACTATTGTCCCATCCTATAGCATTACCCCTACCTCCACTATTATATCACTACATAGGGCTAATTATTTCTTAAAATTTACACTTCTTTATGGATTACCTCCTACTAAACCCTCCCTTCATACCAATACCCTACATATTTTTTTATACCTCCACTTCCTTTCATCCACCAATACCCAACCTACTACATCCACCACTCCTCTCACTTGTGTCATCCATACTTCTACCACTTATTTCTCCATCATGTCTACTCATCATTCGATTCCAAGCCATCCATACCAATGCACACACTTCATCACTCTCCCTCGTCCATACCTCTTTCCCAACACATTACTTATTGCATTCCTTATACTATTCCTTCATCTTCTTCAAATGAACTTCTATAAGAGATACATCAAGTAAAGAAAACTATGACTACACAATCCAATGGATAATATAGTGATGAATTTAAGGATGTTAGGTGCACACCATTTTCATATGATATTGTTACACATATTTTATGTATAGTGTGTATTATTAAACTAATAAGATATCTTTTAAAAGTCAATTAAATTAAATTTATAACATGTACTAATTAAACTAATAGAACATTTGAAATTGGATTAATTTAATCATAAACACATAATAGAGAGATGAGATAAGAGTTTTATACAAATGTATAGAGGAAACTATATTAAGATGTTTGGATTTTATTACAAAAAAACACACATTTACAACATCATGTGGTGATGAATCTCAAAAAATATAGGAGAAATTGTATATATATATATATCATAGTTGTGCAAACATCTACACATGTGCATTATGGTCCTATATATGGTCATATTTTTTACATGGAACATTTTATGCTAAATAAAATAAAATGACAAAGAAAAGAGAAGGATAAAAATACAAAAATCACCATATGAAGATCTAAATCTAGAGAAGATAAATTTATGAAGCCATTATACAACTTGCATCTAGGACAAGGGGAAATGGGGTGACTACATAGGAACCTACCAAAGTGATTAGACCCCTATTTTGGTCTTTCAACCTCCATGGATAATCAAGATAAAATGAAACATGTGTGCACTTAGCATTAGTGTTTCTAGGTCTAAGAGTTAAGTGTGCATATGTTTACAAAATTTTAGCTTAAATGTGTATAGGGCTAAACTAATATGTTGTGAATAGGGAAGTGTGTGGAAAGAAAATAGGGAAGTGGATAAACTCAACGTGTTGAGAAGGGAGAAAGCAATATTTTGGAATAACTTAAGAGAGGATAAAAATTAAATCTATAAATTTTAATGGGTCAATAAATACATAAAATGAAAGGATATTGTAATATTGCCCTTTAAAGAGAAATAAGAAAATAACAAAGCAATATCTAAATGAATAAGAAACACTAAAACTACTTGTAGATATCCCAAATTCAACATAATTAATTAAATAATTATTTATTTAATTATCATTCTCCCTTATAATTGATCCCATAATTAATTAAATCATATTTAATTAATTGCATTTACCTACTTCTCCTAAAGGTTGATTATTGAAATTAAATCAACCTTAGCCCCCACTTCCATTAATTCTTCTAATTACAATTAATTGATTAATTAATCTAGATCCTTAATCTACATTAACATTTTCTTCAATGTAAAATTCGCCAAACTCCCCAAACTTGTAGTCATGTGACATGTTTCTTTTTCCCCTCTTAAATGCTTACAGGCACATGTCACTATCACCCTTACACCTCACTCTTTGACCAATATTCTTATTGGATACTCACACATGTGTGAGATCCTCCTCCTCATAAAGCCACCCTACACTTTCCTCTTTTCTCCATTTGTCACATTTCTAAGCCTACTCTTCTTATATTTTGCCACTTATGTCTCCACTTTGTCATCTCCATGGTCTTCCTAATGTGTATTCACATATGTCTAAGCACACCTTTCCCTCTTCCCATGTCAAGTGTCATTTTCACATGCTTCCACCCTGTGACACTTGTCACAAAGCTAAAGCCTCTTGTTCTCCTTCAATCTCAACCATCCATCTTATATTAAGATCTTGACCCTCTATCCACCATCCAAAAATCTATAAATTGGATCCTTCATCCTCCATTATCATCACTTCATATACCTTAAACTTATGTTGCTAAGTTCATCATCTAAATCTCTACACTTCTAAGGTTATGCTATTTTGGAGAGTCATCCATGCATAAAAGAGAAAATCAAGTGGCATGGGTGAATCATGCTTTAGCTCAATCCAAGATGGGAGAAAAGGTAAAATTTTTGAAGTACTTTTTTTTTAATTATATTTCATTTTGTGTTTTATGCCTTTCACATTTTTATCCTCTTAACTACCCATCTCAAAAAGTGAGGTTATCAAGAATAAAGATAGAAAAGCTAGGAATAGTAAACAACAAGTTTATAAATAAAAAATGATATATGTAAAAATATCAAAGCAAAGTAAATGATATCACAAGGATGAGGAGCTTAGTCAAGCAATTCATATGGTCAACACCAATAGAATCAATCATTCCAACATTGGTGGTATAGTAGAAGTGCAAGAAAAATCTTGAAGGAGATAGAAAGATAGAGAGAATGGAAATCTTGTCACATCAAATAAAAAAAGAGAAGCTATAACCAACTTAGTTACAAAAGATTAATGTAGGTGTGAATGGGTTATATTACCTACCTAGTTCTCATCTAGGTCCTATTCACACTTAGTTAAGTTTAATTAGGGCACTTTAAGGTTATTTATTTTTTGTGTCTCATGTTATATAATTGTGGAACTTGGCATAATTTTATATTATCCTATATTTCACCATGCTTATATAAGCAAGGTCTTTCTTGTACATTATGTATCCTATTTTATTATTCATTTCTTGCTACTCTATTGTCAAAGGTTGTTTTAGTTTTGCATGTGATCCTAGCTACTTTATTTTGTTGTGTGACTCTTATCTAAGATTTTCTAAATAGCATACCCAAGATACAAATGACTGAAGGAAAGTAAATACAAAAATAAGAGATTAGAAAGAATAAATTGTATTCCTCTCAAGAATGCAAAGCTATAATGAGCTTGAGAATTGGAATGAATGGTGTAAGATTACAAAGGGAACCCCTTGGTTATAGAGGCCAAGGTGAGGGATAAGATATCATAAGATTATGACAAGTGTCTTAATCTTATGATATGAGACATGAAGTGGATAAGTATCATAAGATTGTGACAAGTGTCTCAATCTTATGATATGAGACACAAAGTGATAAATATCTCATGTGGACCCTAAGTAAACTTAAGTAATAAGGTGTGAAAAAAACTTAAGTGGATAACTAGCTAGGAAATGAACTAGCTAGATAAAGTACCCCTTTCACACCAACACCCCCCCTTAAGTACAACTTAGAGAGAAGTATACAATGCAAAGATGCAAATATGGGTCTCGACTACTATGTCTGATGAGGTTCTCATTTACAAAGAAATATTTCACAAAAGGAGAAAAGGAGAAAACCCAGTGAGACAAAAATCCTCTCCAAAAGAGAAAAAATAGTGATAATGCTCTCAATAGAATGTAAAGGACAAAATCCTGTGTGAGGAAAAATTCCCCCCATAAGAGAGAATGAACAAAGAAGGTCAAGTGAACCCCTTGAATATACAATATCATGCGTTGATGGTAGATGATCAACATAGAACTCTAAAGATGGTTCAAGATCATCAAAAAATATTCCTCCCCTTAGGAAGAAAATGATACAAGCAGGATATATTCTCATTCCTGAAAGGAATAAGTCTTTGGAATCGGCTCAAATGTCATAATGTCAGGAGTCCCAATCTTAACTGAAGAAGAGGATGATGTAGAAAAATGTGAAGACCAATGTAGAGCAGCAATCAAAGATGATGAAAATTCCTCCAAATGCTACTCCAAAAGATGCCAAGTGATGATAAGAACTAATATAAAGAATTGGGTTCCACTACATAAGATGTCAACATGAATGGAGACCGAGTTGAAACTGTCAACTCATGGGTATCTGCAGAATCTGTCACTGTGAAAACACATAAATTTGAAAATGGAGCAAGAGGATCTAAATGTACCAATTTACAAAAATAGGAAAGGAGAAAGCCCATTGGGAACAAAACTCCTAACCACTGATGTCCAAACTACAAAAAATAGATGAAGTAGTTGTAATTGTTGATGAAGAGTTGATGAATCCCACACTGCAATAAGAATAAGATCAGAATCAAAGAGACCACAGTACGAGTATCAATTGGATACTCTCAAATGCTCGAAATTACATATTTGGTATAGATTCTGTATGAGTATCACTAATTTTGGACACTACCCAACTAAAATTAGTTGAAAATACAAGTACCAAGTCTCTAGATGTAGAACTTGATCCTCTAAATACAAGGAATTTCTTCCATAACATGATTGTCTATATTGTATATGATCGTCACATTGAAATGCATGGGTAACCAGTCGTTGCATTCATTGTGTGTATAGGAACTGACACTTGATACATAGATCAATCCTAAGAAGCTTTCAATATGAAAGATTTGGCAGATTACACTGAAGTGACAAGATTTTGGCACTTTATTTTAGTGCATGTACAACATCTTTTACATACACGAGTTATTTGGAAAACATCAATAATGCAAATCTGGAAACGCTGATGAAGAAGCCAAGCAGAAATCAACTCTAAAGTTGAAAATAGATGTGACTGGTAAATATTCCCTCCAATTGGGATGTCACCATAATGTCAGGAACAATTGGCTCCTATTGGCTACCGGATGGAAGAACGCCACAAATAGTACAAAGCTCGATGGTCAATGGAAAAAGGTTTTTTTTAAGACTACAAGAATCGATCGAGTATTTGTCCCCTATAACCCCCTATAAACTACAGTGCGCTTGGTAAACTTTTTTCACATGACCGGTGGCTTTGGTGGGACACGCCCTTCTACCACGGGTTTGGGGGGAGACTAGACCTTGTGACCTCTTGCCTGCAACAAGATGCTTTAATAAAAAAATTATTAAAGAAAAAAATTTATTTTAAAAGTTATGTTAAGAAAATTAATTAAAAAACTTTATAAAAGTTCTTTCTAAAAACATGTAAAACCAACTAATAGTCGGGGGCCATAGCCACCCACCCGCCCACACCCAACGTGGGGGTTATAATAGCCTTTATAAAAGGCAGCACATAAAGGGGAGTGTGGACTTATGGTCCCACAAATTTGTGTGGCACAAAGCCCTAAGGGAACCCACTTTCCTTTTTGAGAATTTTTTAATATTTTTTTTCATAACTTTTCAATGTTTTAAAAAAGTTGCATTTAAAAAAAGATGCATATATGTGAAACATTTAAAAAAAGTTGCATTTATTTTTAAAAAGTAGTGTTTTTTTTTTTAAAAAGTTGCATTTTTTTTAATGTATGAATTTTAATTTTTTTGAATGCTTATATTTTGAAAAAAAATTGGTTTTTTTTTGCAAACTCAACCAAAACCAACAAATTAAGTCAATTTTAGCATTTTTGAACCATTTGAGCATGATGGCAGGGTTGGATTTGACCCAAAATGCTCTGAAATGGTAGTTCTTTGTTGGATTTTGCAATGAACCTCCCGCTTCAAATTCCTACAGATCTGGCCTCCGGTGTTTGATTTAGATGAAATAAAGGGAATACCTGACTTTCTCAACTGCTCTGGACTCAATGGTGAGCTTAAAATTTCTTCAGGAAGCTTCAAAAAATTTGCAACTAGAAAGCCAATGTATGAACCCCCCTAGAAAAAATATTTTCTCCACACTTTTCTAATTCTCCAAATCATCCAAAGATGCAAGAGAAGAGCATACTTAGTGCTTTGAAAAAAATAGCTCTACACTCCCAAATAAGAGCCACAATTTTGCATAAGGGAGACTCATTTTGGTTTGATGGTGCTTGAAGTTGAGGGTGCTTCACTCTAGGAGGAAAGGTGACTTTGCTAAAAGCAATTGGGAGCATTTTTGGAGGTCAATGTCACTATGTTTTTGCATAGAAACAACAAACAGGGGCGGTAGCTTGAGCAATTTGATTTGAGCTTGGAGGTTATTATTTGGGCTTGTTGTTGATTGAGATTTCATCTCCCATCCAAGGCGCTTCATTGTGGCCAAGTTCTACGAATTTTCTATCAGCTTCTAGCATTGCATTTAGTATAGTCTTATTTGTAGTTGTAGATGCATTTTTATTACCAACACTATTGTAAATTGGAAAATAATGTAATTACCAAGAGTCTTGGCTACCTTGTATGAGCATTGTACTAAAAAAATCATTTCAATCAAGGAGATCTAAGTTTTTGGTTATATATTGTTGTCATTGAGCATTTTAATATCATTCATACTCATCTTATTAGTATGCATGCCAATTGTATGACAAAATGTCACTTGGTTATAGGTGATTAGTTTGCATATAGAAATCATTAATGTGCATTGAAAGGGATCAAAAAGAGTTAAAATTGCATTTAGAATGTAGTTTAATCATTATAGTTTTATACATAAGTATTTGAAGCATTTAATCATTACTTCTCAAGCATACAATCAGACTAAAATTCTGTAGCAACAAGATCAGACTTTGCATTTGAATTGTTTGACAATATTCCTTGGGTTCAAAATTTCACTTTTTTACATCTATATCAAAAAGGGATATTATAGTACCCCTTTCACACCAACATCTTACAATTAAAATTCTCAATCAATTTTTGATTCTAAATCATTCTATGATATTTTGGACAAGAGAATCAAGAGAGGGTAGTAACAAAGCTAAAAAATATGACCAAAGAAATTAGGAAATGTAGCATACATGGTTGTTTAAAACATGCAAGACACTTATCCAATTTCAAGGATGTCAACACAATTTTTATAGTTTCCAAAAACTAGATAAATATCCAAAAATAAACAAAATCATGAAGAATGGCCTAGATAAAGTCCAAATAAAATTTGGTAACTAGTGAGAGGAAAAATCTTGGAAAATATGGTAGAATGGGTCCTCAAAACATGCTAAGGAAATAAATGCCAAAATTGTATAATTTGTAATGTTAAAATTACAAAGTATGCAATTTTTAGCATTACATTGTGTGTTTCCTTGATTTCAAATGTATAATGGACAAGATGAACCAAATGCACATTTCAGATCATGCAATCATGTGTGGAATTAAATGAGAATAGATTATTGGATGTTATTTTTGAAGACCCTGAAATATTATATGTACTCATTATTTTGTGGATCTATTCACAAATTTGATGATTTATCTAAGGTGTTCTTGAAATAATTTAAAGTTACTATGGACCTAAGAGTTACTATTATTGACTTATTTGAGTGTTCCCAATGACCCAAAAAATGCATTAAAATTTTACCTCATACCACTAAAATCCAAATTATTTTTCCTTTAATCTCCACCCTCCACTTCAAAACCAAGGGCCAAATTTGAATCCTTCATCTTCACACATGTCTTCTCGACCTCGTCCATTGATCAAGCACCTCCCACCTCCTCATGCCACTTTTCAAGAGGCTATGATGCACATTCATGCAAACCAATCCTAGCCCTTGATCTCATCCTTCAATCCTATCCCTCCATGTCCAATTTGGAAATCCTATTTAACAAGGATTACCCAAAGGACATGGGGATACATCACATGGAGTACTTGCATGCTATTAGATTTAGTAACATCATAGCTAAGATCACATTATCATGTATAGGTGCATTGTGGTCATATATATATATATATATATTCATGTTGTAAATCATGGCTAATTTTGGGATTGATAAGGGACTTCTAAGATTAGACTAAGACATGGTATATTTTGATTAAGTTCTTGATTGAGCATGGATATTTGGCTATGTTTCATTGTTTATACAAAGGAAATGAGTCGTTCTTCCTCATAACCTTATGGTACAAGTTTACTTTCTATTGTCATAGCTTACATATATATAATTGACAAATTTTATCACAGTAAGCCATCCTCTCACAAACATGGAAGTTGTTAGAGTAATAAGTTATTTCACTTAATTAATTACATCATATTGGTTAATTAATTAAGTCACTTATCACTTTAGTTACTTAAGCTAAACTTAGGCACATTAATAATTAATTATTTATTAATTATTAAGTGTGCACACTAGGGTTTCCTTTTAGGGTTATGCATGCATTTCTTTTATAAAGAAAATCATCTCATGTAATTATGAATTCTTGAATAATATTATTTGCACATCTCCATGCAAAGCTCTTGCTTTTTTCTGTTTTTCTCTTTTGTGGAAGGCTTTTCTGGTTTGCATGTCTAATCTTGGTTTCTAACATGGTATCAAAGCCTTGATATGCAACCCCTTCTCAAATTTTTGGAGAAAATCATTGTAGAGCACATTTGGGGTTCCTCAAGGGTTTCATGCCTTGAGTTCATCTATGCAATGTTTTGGATAAGATCGGGCATCTCCATTGGATTTAGAGTGGTGGAAAAAGTCAGGATTGGCTTTTATTTTATTGATTTTGGTCATTGTTTTCTAGATCTATGAGGGTTCAAGCTTAGTGATTTTTTGCAAGCTATGGGGGTAGCTGATTTTTTGGGGAACTTTCAGCACAAACGGAGGTCACCATTGCGTTCATAGCGGCTAAAAACCCTAAGAACACCTTTCATTTCGTCGATTTCAGAGAAAGTTGATTTTGAGGCCAAAAAAATTGCCATGGAGGCCATACGGCCTCCCCAGCACGCTCCTTGAGGCACAAAAATTAAAAATGTGTTTTTTTGAACTCCAATTCGACGCTTCTAGCACAAGTCAGACATGCCATCGAACGGCCACCAAGAGGCTAGCGGCGCCACCCAAAGGTTGCTAGTCGCACCAGCCCTTGAGGGCTTCCTTTTGCATAGCTCCGATCACATGGGGGACCAAGTACTATGTACCCAACTCCCGACCGCCCCCTTAACACCCTGCGCAGTCACATGGGTGTCCAGGGGCTCCACCCCAACCCCCAACCTGCCAGCCCCTGGTCACACACAGGACCGAGGACCCAATTTTTTTAGCCCCCTGGGCACCTGTAAGCCATATTGGCCTTCCTGGAGTAGCTTTCACCAAATCGGGCATAACTTTTGCATACGGTGTCCTTTTTTCACAAACAAGATACCGTTGGAAAGCTGATTCTGACGCCAATCTAGTGGTAGAGGTATTTTTTTCTTATTTTTCTCTAGTTTTATTTTTCAGGTCCTTGAACTCAAATGAAGTTTTTTTCGCTTCAGAGGGCATATCTTTTGACTTGGTAATCCTTTTTTCGCCATTCTCATGGCATCAGAAAGTTGGTTCAGTCCTCTACATAGATCTAAGGTCTATTTTTATTAGGGATGTAGATGTGAACTTTGGTTTGTGCATGCACTCATTCTTGTTTTCTTGCACTAGGTTTACTTTTTCTCTCTCATTTATGCATGTTTTAGCATTCTCTCCTTTACAATCATGGGTTATTGTAATAAATGAACTGATATAAAGTTCCATTAGGGAGGTTTCTTGCATAATAATCTAATTAGAGTGTAGTTGCACTTTGATCTCCATCTTGATTTTGATGACAATTCGCATATGTTGTATCTAGATTCTGTAGTTTCTTTTGGCCTCATCTTGCTTATAGCTTGACACATATCAGATTCACATCGGTTCACACTTCAAATTGAGACCCTATGGTTATTGATCCATATTGGGTCACATCTCATTTTGAGGGCCATTAAATTTATGGTTAATGTTCCAAAGTCTTCATGGTACTTGCTCCTATGGATCATTTTTAGTCACAGTTTGGCATCGACATCAAGATACTCTTCGCTTTCAAATTCTTTCATCATATCATTCCCTCTTATGGGGGGCATAATTTTAGCTACTGTTGCTTCACATATTCTAGGTTTGTTCTAGTTTGTGATTTTTCTAGTGTTTCGTGGTATCAGGTCTGTGCATTATTATGATTCTGCCTGAGTCTTTCAATGACTCTCATTTGGTTTCTTGTAAATAGAAGTATCTTTCCATGCTTGTCAGATTTAGGTTCTAGTGTTACTCCACAGTGTTCTTCCAGTGCTTCTTTGCAATAGGTCATCTCATTGTAGGCGGGTTTTGTCCCACTGGGTTTTTCTTCTCTACCTCATTCATTGCATTTGTAAATGGGTACCTGATCAGGCCTTGTTGTCGAGACCCATTCATGCTTTCATGCATATTTTCCTTAGTGTTTTAGCTACTTCCTAAGTTCATCTTAAGGGGGTGTTAGAGTAATAAGTTATTTCACTTAATTAATTACATCATATTGGTTAATTAATTAAGTCACTTATCACTTTAGTTACTTAAGTTAAACTTAGGCACATTAATAATTAATTATTTATTAATTATTAAGTGTGCACACCAGGTTCTCCTTTGAGGGTTTCCTTTAGGGTTATGCATACATTTCTTTTATAAAGCAAATCATCTCATGTAATTATGAATTCCTGAATAATATTATTTACACATCTTCATGCAAAGCTCTTGCTTTTTTCTGTTTTTCTCTTCTATGGAAGGCTTTTCAGGTTTGCGCGTCTGATCTTAGTTTCTAACAAGTATGAGGATTAAGGGCCACAAGATACATTTGCACTATAACAACCTATGAAAGATTCTAGGGAGTTACTTTCTTTTTATAAATTTGATAGAACTCATATTGAACAATCTCAAAGTTTTTTTGGTCTCTCTCTTACAAGTTACAACTTGGTGATAAAAAAATGGTAGGGCCAATGGTCATTCTAAAGTGGTTAAGGAATGCTTTTCAAGATCATACCAAAAGGTGATTGATCCTATCGATAAGGCCAAATATCAAGTGCTTGTAGTCTCATTAAGAGTGTAAGAAAACATAGAATATGTTACATCTTCTTCATGTATCTTGGCATATATCAAAGCATTTTTTTAGGCATATATGTGTTCTTCAATCATCCTACCTACATCAAATTAAAACTTGGGTATGAATTCATGTGGATTATTGGGCCACTTATTTCCTTGATTTGGAACATTGGGAGGACTATTTATGCCAAGTCATCCAAGTGGATTTGTAGTCATTGCTTGTCACAAGTTTGTTGCATCTCAATTAGAAGTTGGATTCACTAAAATTATGGTAGAATCAACCATCAAAGAGGTTACAAATGGATTTAAAAATTGATCCTTTAGATTGATTTACAAGTCAAAAAATATATTTGTATGATCAAAGGGGATTCCTCTAATATCAAGAGAGTCACTAGTATGTGGGTTTGAACCTAAATATTCAAGTGAACTCTTATAACTTGGCCTATAAAAATTAAAAGTGAATTTCGACATACCCTCCTGCTAGTGCAAAAAATTTTGGGTTGAATTGCACAAGGCCAACACTTAACAATCATGGAGTCAATTCCTATCTTGAAAGGACAATGATAATCTCCCCAATGTCTATGGAGTGCTAATTCTTAGTGACTTGAAAACTTAGAGGCAAATATGTTTATTTTAAATAAGGAACCTGGTGGGAATTTCCTATGAAACTTTGAGAAGATCAAGTTTGTGCTAAATTTAAGGGGTTTCTTGCACACATGATAATTTTTATTAAGATTAAAATTCATGAACATATTAATTAAAAATTAATTTCTCTTAAATTTTTCATTATAGCTCATAAATATGCAATTATTGCACTTGCAAACATGAAGTTTCAATTTTACCACAGCAAGGTACAAGTGTTTAGTCTTAATCTACTTGTGTACTAATCACATATGTAAAAGTTTTAAAAGAGAGACAAGGGTGAGAGGAGAAAATAGATGGTCCTATTATGCAAAGATGAAAAAACATTTAACATGAAGAAATCAAATCCCCTTCAAAATTATTCATTATGTGGCCAACATACACTCAACCATGTGAACAAGAATGGTGAAGAATTCTAAGGATGATCAAAACTAAGGAATGAGGTATCAATTGCTATATACATGTGAAAGTTACATACAATTAACCCTCGTAGCTAGAATACTTAAGATATTTCATTATAATATTGTAGGAACCAATGAACATTCATGTAAACAATAAGAAACCATCAAAACATTGCAACCATGTTTGGAAACTAAGGAGAAACAACAATAAAATAGGGAAAATACTTGATTTTTTTTTGAGTTCCTTACAACTATTATTTAATAAATTTTATAACTAATGATACAAAGTATTTATTCTACTTATCTATAATAGAAATCCCATATGTGATCCCTTTACATGAGTTACAAATCCACTTGACTAGGTGGAGGTCATAGGGGAGCTTGTATGTCAAATAATATCAGTCAAAATTCCACTTATAGTAAAAATTTCTTTTCAATTTTTTGAATAACCATTTTGGATGGAGAGGAGAATGTTCTAATGTCATGACAAACCATCTGGTGAAATTTTGTAGACCTCTATATGTAGGGTTTTCATGCTCTATCTCATGGAGACCATGCTTCATGTTATGAGAAAATGCATGATCCAACACTTTGATCCATGATTTTATGGGTCTACACATACTTGGAGGAATTTGAGATTCTTCTAAAGCCTTATCGTTCCCTAATAAAATTATTAATGGTATCCATGTACATGCCTGGGAATAGGTAGAAAATTATGTTTGAATGAAAAAAAATTGAACCAAAGGTGCAACTCAAATTTGAACATGTGCAAGGGCTAAGAAATTTCATAGTGTAGTCCTAGCATGAATCAAAACTTTGAATGCCTCGATGAGTTACAAGGAATTTTCAAAATTTTGTAATAAATGCACAAGATATCTAACAATAAAGATGTGATGGTTGAAATGAAGGAGAGAATTTACATGAGATGTAAAATTTATTGTGAAATTTTGGAGTTTGCAAGTAAGAAAGGACTAAAATTTGAGATTTTAAAGAATTGGGGAATAAAATTATGGAGGAAATATGTCAAAATGGTGGGAAATTTTGTAATAAGCTAACTGCAAGAAGTAGGACTCATGATGCACTTTTTGGGAAGTGGAAAGATTCAAGGAATGTTCACAATTTTGCAAGGGATAAAGCAATGAAAAACACAAAAATATAGAAAATTATGGCAAGGAAACATGGGTATAAATGTGCAAAAGTTCCCAAAAAGTAGAATTTTGTAAGGAAGAAAGCATGAAAAGTAAGAAATATAGTGAAATGAAGCATGGATAAATGAGATGCAAATGTGCTAGTAGGGTCCACATTTTCATAAGAACAAGAAAATGAATAATGAAAGAATGTGGGAATGTGGAGGAGCAAGGAATGGAAGAAAGTATGCAAGGAGTGAAAGCTTTCTCATAGAGTCCAAATATTTACAAGGATGAAAAGGGAAAATGAAACAATAAGGTGGGGAATCAAGGAAGGAGGGGAGGAAGCACATTTGCAGGAATTAGAAATTTATAGGGAAAGTCTTAGAGTCTACTAAAGATATAGGGAGTATAAAATTAGTACTAGAAGGGAAGTGTTCCATTTGGAGAAACCTTCTTCATAGACTTTAACTATTTGTAGGAAGTTAAGTGTGTCCAGAAGTGGGAAGAAAAGGTCAAGAGAAATATTGTACAAGGCACAAAAATGCTCACAAAATATGAAAGTTTAAAAGAAATCATATGTAAAGGTTAGAAGGGAGTTTGAACAAGGTATAAATATGCTCATAAACTTTGAAAGTCTACAAGAAAGTAGGAAGCAAAGTAAAAAGTAGGAAAGAACGAAGTGAATTTCAAGAAGGAGTTTGCACAATTTTCAAACATGCTTGTAAACTCTAAAATTTTGTAGGAAAGTGGAAAGAGAAGGGGAAGTGAGAAGTGAAGGTCAAAATGGAGTTTGCACAAGATACAAACATGCTCACAAACTCTAAAATTCCATCAGAAAGAGAGAAGTGAAAGGGAAGTGGAAATCAAGAAGCAGCTCTTCTAAACTCTAAAATTTTGTAGGAAAGTGGAAAGAGAAGGAGAAGCGAGAAGTGAAGGTCAAAATGGAGTTTTCACAAGGTACACACATACTCACAAACTCTAAAATTCCACCAGAAAGAGAGAAGTGTTCAAGGGAAGTGAAAATCAGGAAGCAAAAGATAAAAGGAAGTTTGCACAAGGTGCAAACATGCTTATAAAGTCTATAGTTTTTCCTATACATGTAATCTGGACAAAAATTCCCCCAACTTAGATTTATTTTTAATATTTTTTTTTTCCCAAGGAGTTAACCAGGCATACAACCCCAACTCATCATCTTGTATCACAAGAAAGTAAAAGAGAATCAAATTCATAAAGACTAACATATTGAAGAAGATCAAAACATGTAGGAATCATCTCCAAAGTGCAATGTAACCATCCACCAAAATCAAAATCAAAATTTTCCAACCTAAAAGTGAGTAATTCATAAACCAACCATGACCCAAGAAGCATCAAATAACAAAACAAAGAACCCCAAAATCAACAAGCAAGGAGAAACCTTGACCAAAGACCAAAAGGAAAAATGGTGGCCACATTTCTACAAAGGAAAAATGGGGCAATATTGTGGGACAAAACAAATACCTCCAAGGTGGGGGTGATAATAGTTGTGACAAGTGTCAAATTCATTACAATCAAGAATCTTATGTTCATCCAATTCAACAACAACGTCAAGGTGGAGGTGGGACAAGAGTTTCCATTTTTCAAGATCATGGGGGCCCAATCCATGTAGGCCATCAAAAGAAATCTCATCATTAAAAGTGGCAACAAAATCAAGAGTTGTGTGATCAACATGTTATGGATGATAATTATTTACTATTCTTCCCAATATTTTATAACATCTTGAATATATTTATCCTATGATAATGAGAATGGTGTAGAAGGGCATGTATAAGAGTATCTCATAACATCAAAAGGACTTGAATTAATTAGATATTTGGGAAGAACGCTAACATGTCAAAGTGAGATATAAATAATTGTTTTTGATATGGTAAGTAACATTTACAAGGTGTTGTACCCTTTACACGAAGAGCCACAAGGGCCAAAAAAGATCAAGTCCAAAAACATTAAAGACCAATCCAAAAAACATACACAGTGGACCAATAGCCGACAGACATACAATGCAACAACAGCAGATTAATTGGCATTTTCCCAGTTCTTAGAAACGAGATTAACAACATCATCCCCAACCCATTTTGGGCCTTCTTTAGCATTCTTCTTGTCCATTTCATCCTTCATCACAACAGAGAGGGTGTTGGTAACACAGTGGACCAACTTGATAGTGAAACAAGCCAAGCCACTAAATTTCTTGTCCATATTCTCCATTCTTACTTGCAGCACACAGAGCTCCTCCCCATAATCTGCAACCTTCTTAGTATCAGTGCGCTCCATGTCTAGAGGGTCCAAGGATTGGTAGAGCGAGTTCTCCTTATGCACTTTTCTAATATCATGAATGGTGTGGGGCCCTCCAACATAATTTTCCTCCTCATCCCTATAATCTTTGTTGTCAAGCCGCTCCTCATCCATATCCATGTCATTTACCTGCACTTTCTTGTTATTCTTAGCCAGCCTACCAAACCTCCTAATTATGGTATCGCCACCAGTCACCACCATAGTAGCGACCACCTTATCCCCTTTAGAGTCCCTATCCACAAAATTCTTTCCTCTATTATCCCTGGTCAGAGACTCCATCAAACCCTTCCCATAATCCTTAACTTTCTTCTTTGAGGTAGGTTTTCTAATAATCTTGGCAGGGGTCGACTTGAGCTCAAAGAGACTAGCCCTAGCACTAGTCTAGGAAATCCCCACATTCCCCTTAAGCTTCTTGGTAATAGGTTTAGGCTTATGAGTTTCAGCGGCAACCGGATGAGTTTTCCTGATGCAACCTTTGGACTTAGCTGGGGAGATATTGTCCATAGTAGGGGGTTCAATTTCCTCAACACGGACAGCAGAAATTGGTTTCGGTGAGCATAATGCAAGATGGAAGTGGTAGAGCCTCAAAATGAGGCCTTGATGGAGTGGCAGGGGAGGAATATCCTTAGGGTTTAGGCCAGCAGCCTCAATACACTTTTCAATAGAGCTCTCTAAATCCTTAAGAAGGAAAAAAGGAAAGCTTAAGAAAATTTTGTGTTGGAGGTGATTTAAAAGAGGGAAGTGATAGTAGTTGGTTTTGTGTCTACCTTCAAGGGTCACGTACTTCATTAGGGTGAAGTAGACCTGGTCCCAAGGCTACGGGAGAGCCTCTCTCTCAAACCCCGACTAGTTACAAACCGATTTCTCATTCCCCACAAAAAAGGCATTTAGGCTTTCATTATCTTGGGCCTTAGTATGCTTCAGGTACTTACCAGTACACTACAGCCCCGTGTCCTATGCAATTAGCTCCTTATTCACTTTAAAGGAAATACCTCCCATGGTAACCCTTCTATCTTTCCAAGAATTTGCAAACTACGTAGATAAATTAGGGTCGTGACCCACCAAACTTTCCATCAAAGGAGCCAACCCACCTTCAACACATATGTGCCACACCAACGGATCCTTGCAAAATTTTCCATGGGTTTTGAGCTCCATTCACACCCTATCACCACCCATTATGCATCTATACACACAAAAGAACCAGAAAACTTGTGAGAGAAAAAGGTTAGAGGAATTGGTTAAGTGAAAGGTCACCCACACACTTAATATTTTAAGCCAAATGATGCAGCCTTGGGCAATCAAAGCAATGTAAAAAACACACGCTTGAGGAGTTAAATCTCTAAAGGCAATCTTGGTGATCTCATTAATGAAAATATTCAAACACTTGCAACTAGGTAAGCAGGACATGATGGGAATGGAAGGTTTGCCTTCCACATTGTTATTACACATAAACTAAAGCAAAATGGTCACGAGGCCAAATTTAGAAACACCTAAGATCCCTACTTTTAGAAGAGGAGGCAAAATAGCGGAATGGATAGGAATAATTAGAAGCTTTATCTCATAATTATTAGTCACATCAAAATTAAAATAAAAAAACTTCACGGACATACGATAGCTTAGCGCAATCCCCAAAAGGAGATTACATAAGGTACGGCCCAGCTTGGCCTTAATCATAAAGTACTCTTCATAATTCCTCATAATGGCCTTTTTAAAAATGAACTCCACCCCATTATTCAAATTTTTCCACTTGTAGGACACCTCAGCATTTATGCCCGTCCACATAGCCCATAAGACAAGAATGTGGACCCCCCATAAGGCCTATAAAATCTCATAATTAGTTATTATCATGGATCAAATAAGGGCTTTGCTCCTTCAGGATTAAACCTTGAATACCTGGTAGTAGGTTCCCCAAATTACACAAGCACTTAGATATTTTCTAATGTGTGCTAAAGTTGGCTAAATCATCAGCCACTTGATTACCCTCCTAGTAAATGTGGGTAGCAATCTTCAAATTCAGCTTAGACACAAAAAGCCTTATGTCTAATCAAATGTATTTAGTACTCCACCCCAGTAATCTGCCAAAGTTAATAGCATCAATAATAGACTTAGAATCACCTTCGATATGAAGATTCTCAATCCCCATAGTAACAGCTAACTGGATGCCCTTTAGTAGCGCTCTAGCTTCTGCAATCATAGAAGATTGGATGCCAATCCCCCTAGAGTAACCAACCAAAAAATTTCCCTTGCAATCTTTGATAACACCTCCTATGCTAGCTCTGCCCAGGTTTCCTTTGGCCGCCCCATCAAAATTAAGTTTATACAAACCATGGTCCGGAGGTTTCTAGATAGTGCCCCTTCTAGCCAGGTATCTAGAGTTGTCATAGGAATTGGCATCCAGGTTTTGATGCCAAGCTTTGGCCATAATAATTTCCCTCTCAATCAGACCTTTATCCAAGATTTTCCCTTTGAAAATCGAAATGTATTCCGAAATGAGCCGAGGTCCTATACCAAACACCTCCTTCGTGCTCATCTCAATGTTCCTGAAAATCCTATTGTTTCTCTCTTTCCATAAGCACTAACAGATAATGGGGGGGACTGGGTTCCAAATCTCACAAGGTAAGGGGTGGATGAAGGGTCTAGTCCAACTCAAGATAAAGGATTTAATATCCTTACACATGATCCACTGAATCCTCAAACGCTCTAAAGCCATCTCCCACACACCAACAGCAAACTAGCAGTGTAACAGCAAGTGGTCCACCAATTCTTCATTGCACTTGCATAATAAGCACTTGTTGGGGATCTGGAATCCCCTTTTCCTCAAATTGTCCTGAGTAAGATTCTTGTTATGGTAGGTAGTCCACCAAAATAAGTTTACTTTCGGGATCATGTGTCTATTCCAAACTTGCTTCCAAAGGTCAAGGACAACACCCTAGTTTGTTAGCAGATTGTAAGCCGATTTTACTAATAGATCACCTTGCTTGTCATGAGTCCAAAATAATTCATCCCCCATGTTGGTTGATGGAAGTCTAGTAAGGGAGAGTAACTCCTATAGGGAATTGGCAAGGAGGCTCAGCTCAGGGGATAAAGGGCAGCAAAGGGCCAAATCATTCCACTTTCTAGCTCCATGTAGGCCAAGGAGGTAATCACTAAACACCAAAGAACCATTGTGCCAGCCTCATAAGATTCCTAAATTCAAATATTTCCAAAGGGGTATCAAGTAACCAGGGGTCCTCCCAGAATATGATATTATTACCATTACCAATCTTCCATTTCATCCCAGTCCTTAGAAAACCTTGCAGACTGCAAATGCTCCTCTAGGCCAAGGACCCCAAGGATGAACCTCTGATAGACAGTCAATCAAAGGTTTGTTTTGAAGAAAATTAGCATTCATAATCTTGCACCAATATTCCTATTCCTCAGTTGGTCCCAGCCCACTTTGGCCATCAATGCCTTATTGGCATTAGAGATAATTTGTATCCCAAGCCCACCACAATGTTTAGGTTGACAAACTTTGTCCCATTTAACTAGAGAAAATTTATACCTTTCCTCAATCCCTGAACAAAGGAAATTCCTTTGAATTTTTTCAAACTTCTCAGCAATATATCTAGGGATCTTGAAAATGGAGAGGAAGTAGTCAAGGATACCTTGAAGAGTAGTAGAAAGGAGCTGCGGTTTTCCAACATGGCTAAGGATGGAACCTTTCCACCCTACCAACTTCCTTTGAATCCATTCAAGGACCAAATTCCAAAAGTCAGGAGTGACTTCCTTAACAGTAAGGGGTAAACCCAGATAAACCAAAGAAAGAGAACCAATCATACATCCCAGAACAACAATCACCTGATCCTGCAGGTTAGGAGTGATGTTGAAGAAGTAAATCATACTTTTATTATAGTTAATACACAGCCCAGAGCAAGCAACATAGTTGTTGAGACAATTTTTCCATTTTTTGGCTTCAATCACAGAGGCTTTCCCAAATAGGAAGGTATCATCCACAATATAAATAATTGTTAAAACCATGCATTTATTCTATTTTTTATCGATGTTACATGTTACATGTGTCCAATAATTTATAGATTTCATTAGAGACAAATCCAAAGCAAAAGGTTGTGTCATTTATGAATTTAAAGCCTGAAGTTGTGGCATTACCAAATCATCAAAGGAATGGTTACAACACAAGTTTTCATATTCACTTTAAAAAATACAAAGGATTGAAAGCATATTGTAAGAGAACAAACTAGAATATTTTGAATAGAATTGTAATAGAAATACCACTAGATGTTAAGCATTTCATATCTTTTGTGTCTTCCAATTTTATGAAAGCAACATTTAACCCTCCTAGAACAAATCCAAAATTATTGAATAGGGATTTTGCTAGGAATTTAGAAACAAGAATTATTGAAGGTGATTGATCATCAAAGATTATTATAACAAAAAGATGAAATCATGTGGCTTAAAGGTATTCCTAAATATGATCACATGATTGATACCATCACCAATAACTTTAGAGGTATACAAAATTGGAGAGTCACAATCTGACAAGTGTAAGTATAATCTTAAAATATCAAATTTGGTCATCAAGTACACATGGCTAAATCTTCTACATCAACTCTACTTTGACAAAAGAGTTAAGCACTTTCTTAGCCTCTTGTCATTTATCATAAATAAAGATTAATATTAATTTAGGGTTTGATTTTATTTATTTTTATTCTATTAAATCCTAAATTACTTTAGGGTTCACTTTCGTACAAAAATTTGGCAAGTGTAATTACAATCTCAAAATATCAAATTTGATCGTCAAGTACACTACATGGTTAAATCTTCTACATCAAAAACTCTACTTTGATAAAAGAGCTAAACAATTCCCCACCCTATTGTTATTCATCATTAAAAGGTTAGTATTAACCAAGGGCTTGATTGTTATTATTTATTTTATCATTCTATTAAATCCTAAATTACTTTAGGGTGCACTTCCTTATGTAAATATATTGGAGAAGGATATGTAGGAAAATATTATATGCTTCAAAATATATAAAACAAAAATATGGAATTAAAGGATTGTGAAGTAAAATAAACTAATGACAAGCAACAACAAGTAGAAGGTTGTTGCTTGCCCACTTTGGATTGGGTTGCAGATCTGATCAAAACCGCTTGTACTAGGTTTCGGGGCCCCATCAAAACCTGTTTTTCCCATAATCAAAAACAAGTAGAAGGTTGTGTGTTTGATTCATATCAAGTTCACTAAAGTGAAAAGAAATAAAATGAGCGCTTATACTATAATTAAATTTTATGAATATGATAAATAATACAATTCAATTAGCCTAATTTAGAGTTGTAGCAGATCATATGATAAAATTTAGAAAATTGAAATTAAGAAAGTGAATGTACTTAACTCATTTCAACAAATGATAGATAGTTATCAACTATTTTGATCATAATTTTTAAACCATAACTTAGAATCACTTATTCTTGGATGTGTTGGAAGTAAAATAAGAAATTTTAAACTAGGTCATCTCTAAATTTGGTTACAATTGTGTGTATGTAGAAATAAGCTAAATCAATTTTGTGAGTACGGGTATGAACCCTACATTTGGAAATGACCTAGGCAAAATTTATCATAATGAATTTTCTTGCCTTGATGTTTGCAACCTAGATATAGAAAGGGTGTTACCAATATACACTAGGAGTTTACTGAGCAATGAATGTTTTCTTTAGGTCAAAAACATGTTGATTTAATGGTTTGGTATAAATGATCAAAGACAACAATAAAACATATAGTGATGCTTAAGATGCTCATGTTAATTGATTATGTAATGTTGATGCTTTGATTATGTTCTAAGTATGATGGTGCAATATGGATGAGCTCTTGGATTCTTTCAAATTATTTGAAACAAATTAGGGATTATCCTTAAAAAAACCTAGTACACACATTAACATATTTTTACATCTTAGTTAGGTCATAGCAACTAATTAAAGGAAGTCGTTGAGGCCCTAAACTTAAATTTCAATTTTAAAACTTCTAGGGTCACCTACATAACTAACTAGAATCAATTATGCACTTGCAGATTTAACCTAAATAAAAGAATGCACATAAATTAAAGTTCAACTTTAATCTTTAAAAAAAAATATGCAATTAAAATAAAATTGAGTTTAAATTATTTGTTAACTTTTATACTAAAATATATCACTTTTACACTAATCATTATACCAAAGATAACCCATAAAAATAAATCCAATATGAATAAAATAAACAAATTGATAGGTTATGTTTTTTTTAAAACAAGCGACAATGACAATATTATTAAATTTGGGATATCATAATCAACCATGACAGTAAGCTTATCCATAAGCATCTATAATAAAAACTAAAAAATAAAAATTATTAAAAAATGCATATATTAATAGTAAAAATAATGTACCAAACCCATAATAAAATTTTGACTTTCTATCATTTTAAGTAAATAAAAAATTGCAAGCTATCATATATCCGTCCCATTGGGTGCCAATAGATATCCCATTCGCTAGTGGCCACATAATATATAACCCTTTACTATTGCACTAGGGCTTGAAAATTACTTCACCCTTCTTTCAATCATATCATCAATTATTTGAACTAAAGTTTGGTCTACAATAGCTTAAGAGTCCAATGACTAGGGAACCACAATCTACCTACCTTTAAGTGTGGAAGATAATTGTTAGTTTTAAATACAGTCTAATTTAATAGTTAAAAGTGAATTTTAGTTATCATTTTTTTTGGTATGAATGGATTGTAAAATTTGATCATTAAATCAAATGATGTTTGAAAATAATGAATCGTTGAAAAATCTATATCTTTTTTAATTGTCACTCTCCACATTCTTCCAAATAAATATTCTATAGGGGAGAGGGGCCCATAGTGGAGCACCCTAACTTCGTGTTTCTCAAAATCCTACGAGAAAATTTCAAATCACTCCCAATTCTGTACAACAATTTATTTAGCAACTCATGTGCTTCTATATTTCATTTTAGGGCCACATCAGCATGTTTTTTGTTGAGGTATCCAAAAAAGGCCCAAACAAAAAGTGAGAGTGATAGTGGTGCACTAAGTCTTGTTTTATCAGTGCGCTGATGTGGCATCACATGATTTGCCACTTTGCGTACTTTATGGATAAAAAGTGTTTTGCAATTGGATATTAAAGTGCTTCGCTATGGGGCCCATTGAGGACTACTTTCATCCCCACTATTGGACCCTGCTCCATTATGGGCCTCTCTCCCCTAGTCAACTTAGAATTTGAATGACAATAATTAAATGTAATGGAAAAGATGTGGAAATTTAAAATAATTAAATATAGATGAAAATGATTGAAGGAATGTTTAACTAATATGATATATTTAGTTATTATTTTTGTTATTATTTGATTTAATTTATAATATAAATGTAAATCTATGGTTGTAGATTTTAAGTGAATGTTAAAAGAAATAAGAAGTTGAGAGAAGTATGTCAAATTCAATAATTTATAACTATATGAGATGAAGGGGATTAGGAAGAGGATCTATAATGTTGGATTTAGGTTTTGTTTTGTGTATTTTGTCATTATGTCAATTAGGAAGAGACTATGGATGACGATGTCTTGTCAAGAATAATCTTATTTGTATGGATATGCTAGTGCTTGATTGGTGAGCTTTTATCTTTTATAGCTATTATATTGTTTGGTTGGTGTATTGGTGTCTTGTATGATTGTATGACTATGATGGCATCCTCTAAAATTTTGTGCCATTATACGTAACTAAAATGGTTATTTTGGGGCAAACTAATGCTTGTAGTACATTAAGGGATTTACCTTAGTCAAATCTTCAAGCTAATTGAATAGGATGTATTACAAATTGCTTAATGTGTGTGAGAGCCCTTGGTGTAAGGATGGGTGTGTTGCTATAATAATGGAGGTTCAACTATGGAGGTGTCTAGTGTGTGGTTGTTACTGTATATATGTCTATGTGCTCTTTAAGTGCTCTTAGGTCATCTTCAATTCATTTCCCACTATATTGTTATTTATCAAGCACAAACTAGCAATTAATAGCCATTTGAGAATATTATGATTTTGTATGTAAAAGGAGAGAGAGAAATAGGATTTCAAGAAATAAAATGTTAAATTAGAATGCAAGGATACTAGCATGCATGGTCAAATAGGAACACAATATGCTCACATCCCTAGTATGAAAAATGTAAGTATTTGAACTTAGATGGAGGTTTTAGGTGTGAACAAAGTTATTTACAATCTCAAATATGGATTCAAAGACAATTATGGCATCAAATGATAAAAATAAACACTATCATACTTAATAAATAAGAGCAATAAACATGGGTGTCAAATGAAAAGGAAAACTGCTAAGTATGGATTTATCTTTGCAATAGAGAATATCTAAAGTAATTAAACAAATTAGAATTTTGATATTGCTACTTTACATTTTATATTGAAATGAACAACATGGTTTCTATTCACTTTGAATCAATGAACCATCTAAGGATTGCTATGAAAACATTACCATAACAAGGGTTACATAATTATATTTTTATCATGAAAAGTTGAAGGAATTCAAGTTGTTTTGAAGATTAATTTAAGTTTCCACCTCAATTAGGAGTTAGTTTTAATTAATCTATTTATCACCCACTTAGTTAGAGTTTCAACACTAATGAAAGACATAAATTTATCTTTCTCAAGTCTAGACTAATTCCTACAATATGCACAACCACAAATCAACTTTTGGGAAAATATAAGTACTTGGATCCCACATATCTCATTTGAAAGTCATTCAATTACATATTGAAAGATAAAAAATTGTACCTAATGTTGTTCTTAAGTGTAAATTAACTTTTAATGTGATTATAATATAAAACAACTTAGATTAAGAGAATATTTAGTAAATCATGTAATATTCAAATTTATGCTACATATAGAAAATCATGGGAGTCCAAAAAGGAACTTAAAATTGATCTAAGCTACAAAAAGATTGAGAATATGGTTTGTAGAACATGTTTGATAGAAATTATAATGATAGAAATGAGCTCTTGAAGGTTGAAGGAATGTGCCTCAGAAATTTTATTACTCTTTGTTGTATTAGAACACAAGCCACCAATGAACTCTAATGTCTTGCAAAAGTTCCTAACATAGTGATGTTGGTGCTTGACATATTGATGTTGGTGTCTAACAATGGGACACTCCTTTTTGGTAGAGGTATGCTCACGTCTGATAGTGGGGAATTGGATTCAAATAATGGGGAACTAGTGTCTAATAGAAGGACTCTCTTAACCCTTTGGACACTAGCACTAATCATGTGTGTTAGTGTATGCTTTTAATAATTCTTATTTCTTAAGGATTTCTTTCTTTAATTTTTTGTGCCTTTTTTTGCTTGAAAATATTGAAACACATATATCGAGGGATCTAACCTACAAAATCTTGGACACAAAATTTCAGTTAATACTACTAGAAAATTTCCTTAATTGAACCCCTATTTGATATATTTCAACCTCCATGATAACACATGAAATTAAGAGTGGTTGATCCCTAATAGAGTGTTTATGGTGTATGCAAGGTTTTGTAGCTACAAAATAACCCTATGAGGATATATAGTGTTAGTAGTGTGTGATTGTGCAATACAAAGTGAGATAAGTGTTGGAAAAAAGTCATTAATATTCCAAGGAGTTGGCTAATCAAGATATGATCTCCAACAATGATTTTAGGAGAGGATATGTTTACAAAAATTAAGGTTTTTGTAAGGGTTGGAAGGATGAACCCTAGTGAATCTATGAGATTGTAAGGATATTTGAAGGAATTTAGGTATACTAGGATGATAAGGAGAGATGAGTATCAAAAATGACTTTGACCATGAAGGATTTTTAGATTTGTAGCAACGTATAAGCGAGGAGCCACCATGAAAATTTAGTATGATTTTGGAGGAGTGTTGAGAGTATGAGATAGCGAGACAATAGAGAGAAAACTGAGATAATACTTCAAAATAAGGAAGAAAACACATGTATATGATGTTTTAGGCCAATAATTTGATATAGAATATGCTAAAGGTATTATTAGGGTTAGAGCTTTATTTATGAAAATATAAATTTGAATTTTTTATTTGGACACTAGTGTTTGATTATTGAAGTGTCTAGGACACTAGCATCTAAGTGAAAACGTTTCTTTGAGGAGTTAGAGGTCCAAATTTGTAGGGTATGCCTATGACATCTAGGATAGCTTGGAAATACTCACAAAAAATATCCATGATAGTTATACATTAATAAATGGGGGATTGAGTCCCATGTACGTCTATAGGAATGGACATCAAAATGAATGTAGAAATGTAAGGTGGAGATTGTAAAGTAGGTTTTTTATATTTCATGTATATACATCTTGTAATGTCAAAAATTCATACCTTGTTCTTACCCCTTCATTTTGGACTCATTTTGACATTGTTATCCCTAATGTAATGACTAGTGTGAAAAATGGTGTATTGTTCATATTGTTTATTTGATACATAATATAATGATTATAAGATTCCTTCTAGGGAGTTTGTTGAATCCTCTTATAATGATTCATCATGAATTATACTAATAAATTTTCATACCACATTCATACAATCCCACTTGATGGGGATGAACTCATTGCTTAGATATGATCACTTCACTCTTATTTCTTATTTTGTGCTTTTCTTTTATGCTTATTTTGTGTCATGTTAATGTTCCTAGTTATCATATAGATGATGCAAAGACACATTTAGTGATGCATGTTAACACAAGTGACTTTGAATATGTGTTGTGTTGTTCATGTCATTTATCCTTTGTGTTTTCTATCATTTTTTACTTTTAACTTTTTATTATGCCATGTATGTTTTGATCATCCTTTCTTGTCCATTCATTTACCTTATGTGTCTCTACAACTTGGCCTCTCATTTTATCCCATATGTTTTTTATGTTTTAACTATTCTCATTTCACCTTCTATATTCAACCTTATTCTTTGTTTCCCACTTGTTGGCATCTTTCTTATAATACTCTTATTATCAGTACCTATATTTTCTTATGGGTCAATTTATCTCTTGTATTTTCCTTTGTTATCATTCTTTCCCACATGCCTTGTTTGACTCATGTTTCTCATGTTTCATTTTGTTTATGTTTCAGTATATTCCATGTTATCTTCCTATGCTACATGATTTATGATGTTCTTGTGATCCATGTCTTCCATAATTATGATGTTGTTTACATGATATTAATATGGTTACCTTTATCATAATTCTAATGACTCTTGTATTATTCCATGTTCATGCATTATGATCCTTATCATGGTTGGACCTTATGATTACATATTACGCTCCTTATCATGTCCACATTCCATGACTTAATGATCCTTATTGTTCTTACATTTTTTATCTTATGATCACATATTATGATCCTTACCATGTATGCCTACTTTAACTCTAAATTTATCACTTATCTTGATGTGCCTATTTTATCATGCTTATGCTACTATTACTTATGGTATTTATCTTGTACATTCTTATGTTATTATATCACACATTTGAGACTCTTGTCATACCTTTATATTATACATGTCATTGGTACTTGTATGACCTTCATCTTATCATCTTTCTCATATTGAGGGTAATCATATATTCTTGTTCCATCATTTGTATATCCTACTTAATTGTGCTTACATAGTCTTTTTTACTTCATTAGATACTTGATATGCTTACATGAATTTATCTAGATTTTGGCCCATCCTTAACTCATTATTTTCCCATGCTAGGGGAAATAATGTGCCTTAAATATTATCACCAATTTACACTTTTGCATGATCATTAAATATAAGGATACATCTCTACATGCTTATATTATTTGTATGGTTACATGACTTATTACATTATTCAATATATGTTCATCGCAGAATGTTATCTATGAAAGATATTATATGATTTTGCATGATACATAATGTCATATCTACTTACACACTTACATTATTTGATTACTTTACTAATTTATGTTGTATCATTTTCCTCTTCTTCGATTACTAACATATGTTGGATGCAACTAATTAAAGGGGGTAATATATTACAACTTAAAAAAATTCATCGTCAAGATTTTAAGCAGTGACTTCTACTACATAGGGACCCATCACCATACCTATATGGATCTTGATCATATTACACATTTGCATCAAGTTAAATTCTATCATATTTTTTACATTGGGTAGAGTTAGAGCACATGATTGTATCAAACATGTCATCAGATTTACCACTTTGATTGGAGTCACATTACATGACCATGTTGGATGTTTCATATCAATTTTTCCACTTTGGGTAGAGTCACATATGGCCATATCAAACATGTAATATCATATTTTCCACAATCAAGTGTAAAATTCTCATGTGGCTATATAAAATGTGTCACATTACATTGTCACATTGAGTAGAATATTACTATATCACTTTTATAGAGGTGGAATCTCTAACCCTTCTTTTTATCTCTACTTCTTATTTTATATAGCTAGTTGTATTAACTTGTAGTTTGTGCCTATTTTTATTGTGTGATAGAATCAAACCATTATATATATTTTGGTTATTTCATAGTTTTTATGGAGGACTCATACTAAGGAGCATACATGAAGAATCTAAGAATGGTATATTACTTGACATGATGTGGATCCTATGTCATTTTTATGACTATATAAATATTTGGCTTTCATTTTGATTGAGAATATCTTTATAATTTGAAAATGCATGCTCATTTTAGGTTTGCATGCTCATAGAAGTAGAGGAAAAATATAATGATGAAATTTATTCACCCATACCACTTCCTATTTAATTTTGTACCCGCCTTGATGGAATATCATAATATAATTACATATCGACAAATGGCACACTCTTATGATAAAGTTTTTTTCATTCCTTGATCCTAATAGATCTATATTTACACTAAATTGAACTATGCATTTTCCATTCACCACTCATTTATTCCACCCCATTCACACTCACCTCAATACATTCTCTTAATTCCATGAGATTATCATTCCAGTACCCAAGTTTTTTTTTGTGTTGCTAAGGATTTATCTCATGGCACATGGGAATGAACCTCAAATTAATTTTTTAAATACAAATTATGACTTTCCTATAGCTTCCTATTGTTATAAACCAACTAACACACATTTGTATGAGATGTTGATATGTCCTTGTATTTAAAGACATTTTGTGTATCATCGATTCATAGGCAACATCAAGGAAGCAACCATTAGGAAAAAAATTGATTCCTAAAGGACAAATAATCAAATCCATATCACTTACATGTAGGCCAACTACATGTTTGTGTATGCTATCTTCAATTATTTTCTCCAAGTTGTAAATTTGGCGTGCATCTAATGGTTTGACATAGGATAACTTAAACTAATTAATCTAGAATTATATATGCCTAGGGTGTTTATAATAAATAGTATCCTTATAATCTTACCATAGATTGGAGATGAAGTGAACAAGTTTCAAAAGTTTGCACTTTATTAGTTCAAGTTTGTGTATCACAGATTAAATCTATGTGGAAGATCAACTATTTGACACTTAGGATCAAACCCATGATGCTTGAAATTGAACCTTCAAATTATAAAAGCAACCCAATTTAATTTTTTTCATTTTTCTTCTGATACATATAAGAAGTTATGATTCAAAGTTATGGTTCAAAATTTATGGTTGAAATAGTGGAAAACTATATATTGACAACTAAAATTGGTAAAATGTTTCATTTTTATTTATTTCTAGATTTCAAGATTGGGTTATGTGATTTGTGACAACTCTAAATTAGGATAATTAATTATTTTTTTAGACTGTAGGAATTGGGTAGCACAACCCCCTATAAAATGCAGTGCACTTAGTAAACTTTTTAACGTGACTGGCGGCGCTAGCATGACATGCCCTCCAGTACCATGGGGGTGGGGGAGACTAGACCTCATGACCAACCTCCTGCAATAGGAAAGATTTAGCCAACTGAGCTAGGGCCCCCACCCCAGGATAATTAATTTTTATATTCATAATACCTAACTTTATTAATGAAAGTATTTATTTTCCTTACAATACCTATTTTAACTTTACTTTCATATTGTGTCCTTACACTTTAAGATTTTTTTCTATGCTATGATTGTTGTGTTTTCCTATTCTCATTGCACCTTCTATATTATTTATGTCATGACTATTGTGTTTTCATATTCTCATTTCACCTATTTTATTTATGTTGTGATTTTTAAGTTTTTCTCATTCTCATTTCACCTTCTATATTATGTTTTCTTTCTTTTTACTCCACTTGGGGGGAATCTTCCTCATATTTTATGTTTGTCTTCTTATACTTTTCTTGCTTTTATTCTATGCTTTTTATCCTTATACATGTCCTTTCTTGTATTACTTATTTCTTATGCAACCTTTCACTCTTGTGACTAATGTCATGCTTTATGGGCCTCTTTATCTTTCTTGTATTTTTCATGTATTAATTTTATTTTATGTGTTATGTTTATATGCTTATAGATTACATGCACCTAATGTTACATCTTACACTACTCATATGTCTATGCAATGTCCCTAATGCTTATCTTATAATATCATGTTCAAGTTACAATACACATAAATGCTTTGTATATGGATAAACATTTTAATCCTTATCATTTCTTTGTCTTATGAATAAATATTTTTCTTATCATCACTTATATCTTATGTTATCATGATCGTACCTAGATTGTAGATTCATCTTATTGATTGCTAAAAATCGGGGCATCCATAGGGGCATCGCGATTTCACTATGATATAGGTTCTTACATAATTACATCATATTTAGTTATTTTATTATTTTTATATTTTTATCATTATCATGTACCTTTTTTTCTCTTCTCTAATTTCTCATATCCATTAGATGCAACCAATTGGAGGGGCATATATCATCACTAACACTTTTCATGGTTGATATTTTAGATGGCATCTATGTTAAACAAAGACTCGTCACCATATTCAACCAAGGTTTTATCATATCATATGTGGATTTCATCACATTGTTCCATTACATGGACCTTTATCGTATGACCACATTACAAATAACTTTATTGCATTGTTGCATTGCGTAATTTTTTGTATCTTTTTAAACATGAGGAATTTCCTACTCCCCTTCCTTTATTCTTTTCATAGATAGCTATAACAACTTTCAATTCATGATTATTTTAATCATGTGGTAGACACTACTCATTGCACATTTTTTCTAGTGTTGTAGGCTTCCATGGTGTGCTCATACTAAGGAAAGTACAAAAAGAATAATTGTCCCTTTTTGAGATACATTATCCTTTATGAGTGTCTAAATATATATTTTTCATGTTGGTTGAGAATGTTCATATACTTTGAAATGTATGTTCATGTTATATTCACAAACACACCAAAGTGGAGGCAAAATGTAATGGTGAAAGTTGCATACCCATGTTATTTTTCATTTAGTTTTTTTTCCACCTTGATGGGAATGCCTTAAAGCAATAACATATCAACAAGTGGAATATTCTTATGCTAGGTTTGGCTCATGGCTCAATCCTTCTCCATCTATATTTCAACCCCATTCACACTAATCCCCATACATTTGCTACTTGTTCAACCCTATTTTACTCACTCACACAAATTTTTATACATTTTGAAATCAATAATTTATCCCTTTAGTTTATTATCAAGTGGTGCAAGATAGGTCAACTTCAATACCAAGCAATGTAAATGACCATTGAATCCCAAGACATTATATTCAAATTTAACTTTCCTACCCTTTTTTCTATTTATTATGAGCCAACTTAATACATGTCTCATGCAACATGTTGCTATGTTGTTATATTAAAGTCATCCACTATGCACTTAAACATATGGTAGAGGGATGCAAGAAAGAAATACAAACAAGAATAATTCAAGTACACTTTAATTCTAAGGGCAATAAAGGAATCAAATTTACATCATCGTCATATAGGCCATATGCGTGTATATGAATATTATTTTCAATCTTTCTCATTGCCATTAATTCAATCCATCAAGGGGTTTGATATACATGAACCTATTCACCTATCAAGTCAACAGGCTCCTCAATGGTGTCTCTATAGACAAACTTGACAAATTAAGATATCTATTAGACAAAGATGAGCTTCTACCACACTTTTTGTCAAATCAATCCTATATGGTTCAAATCAATTTCACATGTAAAATTGGGTTCACACTAGTTCGGTTCAATGAGTAGGCCTTAAAATTAATCTTCAAAGTTTTCTAAGATGGTATGGATTATGAGGAGCATATCAAATAGAAAGAACTAATTTTCTAATAGTGATGAATTGATCTACAACAACATCAACATTATTTTTATATCATTGATCCTAAAGCTAAGCACACTTAGTTCTCTTATTTAATTTTCATGCTTTTATTTCAATAATAAATCTCAACCCTATTATCTAAATTAATTGTTTACTAACTAGTTGTATTTATTTAATTGCCCTAGATAATTTATGTAAGTTATTTTATTTCTTTACAACTAGAAAACCCCAACCCAATAACAAAAAGAAAAGAGAAAGTTTCAAAATAACTCTCTTTAATTTACTTTCACTCTTTTGACAACTCATTTCTTTCCATCTACCAATTTTGTTGTGGAATCTAAAAAAATTATGAATCCCTACTCCTTTTACAATGAAGCTTCCTTTTTTAAAGAAAAAGTCTATATATTAAAACCAAAAGATAAAAGATACACTAAAATATTTTAAAAATATATGTATAATATGAAATCATATCTCAAAATCAATCCAAAAACAATATAAACAAGAGACGCAATTGCGTCAGGTTCCTGTCGATTGTTAAATTGTGTTTGGTTGGTGGGGAGAGGTTGCAGAAATAAAGAGATATGTAACCATCATTTTGATGTAGTTTTTGATAATTGACATTTTAGTACAGATGAAATGTATTGAAAGTAAATCAATTGAAATATAAGTTAATCAGTAATGTGTACATCATCTAAGTATAGTATAACATATTAAGAATGTATATTTTTTGTTAAATTTGAATCTATAAATCTAATAACGTTTGGAATGAAATGTTATGTAACATGACATAATATAAATATTTAGTTGAAAGAGAAGGCATGAATTATGGTGAAAATAATTTGAAAGAAAAACAAGTTAATGATTAATTTGTACGTCATTGAAATATAGTAACAAATATTAAGAATCTGTAATATGCATAAGAAATGAATCTAGAAATATAATAAAGTTTGGAATATTATGTTTCCATACACAACATAATAGAAATATTTTGTTCGATCCCATTAGTCAAGATGTAGTTTGTTTAGAAATACAAATATATATTTGTAGAGTTTGCATAATGTCATTCTACCATTTGATATGTACTATTAATACTAAATATTGACTATTATAAGTAAATATTATATGCTTTTTTATATGTGCTCTACAGATTGAAGATGTGCATTAATGTCTCCATTCCATGCTCATTTGTTTCCTGCAAGAAGCGAGTGTGGATATTAGAAAAGGCATATTTTTTCAGATTAGAGTATTGACTTAATAGTAACATGCTTAGAGTTATAGAGTATAGGCGAATATTTTACCTTCCTTTTAATGATTTGTTGTTTATTCTTAAAGATGGTTGGCTTTAATGATCACATTGTTATGGTTCATTGTGAAGTGCCCCCTTGTTGAGAAATCTCGTAACATGAAGATGATGCTCGATTTGTCGTCAATGTATTCTTCATACGTGGTGTTGTGTAAGTCAAGTAGTAACATTTGCACAATGGATTTATCCGCAAAGCAATGTATTATTTGTTTGTTTTCAGATACCAGAATGGTTTTTAAGAAAGGGTAGAATATATAGGGCACACCATCATTGCACCTACCACAAAAGGCAACGTGGTCTTCTAGTGTTCCATAATTTTCAAACTTGAAGTTGCACTTGGCACAAAATGCGTGGAAGGGATTGGACAAGGGGTTGGAAACTTTTAAAATTCCCTGTATCTGAAACATATATGGAAACAGTCTTGTTATGTATGGGAGAGAATTTATTAAAAAAAATTGCAATGTTACAATTTTGAAATGATTACCTGAAATGTTGATTGGAGGAGTCTTTGTAGCCTTTCCATTGTTCTTTTGTTGTTTAGTTTGCAAATATAGGTTGCTTTGACGGTTTTGAATGTGTTGTTTGGCTCTTTCTGTCTTACAATATTTTTGAATAGCATTGGTGGGAACTTGTCTTCTCGCACTTGGTTTTCTATTTCTAAGAACTACTAGGTGAAACTCTCGTGTAACTGTAACTATTTGGTAAGATTTTGTAAATTAGATATTAATATATGGATTGTAATGGTAGAGAGAAGTAAGAAATCATTGTAAAGTTGTTTAGGAGATGTGTATGAAGCATTTGTGTGCCTATGCTTTGTCCATGTCTGAATCACCATCTTTGATTTCAAGTAGGAACTGTGATGCCGTTCTTTTTGTGGAGATAACAAGTGCAGCAATCATCCCAATGGGATAGTTATTTGTTGTTGTAAGTAATTGTTGAATTGTCATCTCTGGTATGAACTTATATTCTTCACATAGGCGGGGAATGATGTCTATCATGCTTGTATCCTACAAAATGATAATACAGTCATAGTCACCATGATCATAATTTGTTTTGTGTGCAATTTGGAAGTTTGATATACATATTGCGTAGCGTAGAATGATTTTGTCTTCATGTTCTTTGATAAGATGGCCAGTAACATTTAAAGTAATTGTCATTTCAGCTTTATCATCTGTCAAATCTGCACGAAGTAATTCGCGTGATTGGTTGGCTTTGTCCAGGTTGGATTTGTACACCACAATAATGTCACCTTCAAAAGTGTTTCCATCTTTTCATGTGTTTAGACCCTCAATGGATATGGAATGGGGAGTTCCAATTTTTGATCTGTACAAAATATAATAGAAAAGCTTGAGCATTTGAAAAGTGAATTAGCACAGTGGAAATTGATTTTATGTTTTTTGAATACCTTTTGGGTGTTTTTGCTTGTGTTGTTGCTTCTTTTTTGGTTGTCCTCTTGCTACTTTCCATTGTTGTCCTGCAATAAAATTTAAGGGTGTTGGATTGTAAACAATGAAATTGTAGTAATCTATGTTAGATATCATCTAGGATAATATTTTTGAACAATAAGGGAATAATTGGTTTTTCCTACAATTTAGAAAAAAATAATTTGGTCTATGTAGAGATGCATTAGTATATTAGTTAAACATTTTGAAAGAAGCATACAATTTTCAATGAAGGATTTTAGTTTAGATAGGTCACGTATTAGAAATAATGATAGAAATGTAGTGATGGTTTAGAAGGCGACCAATATTTATATATGGTCAGTGAGAATCAGGAGTGTAGTAATTTTGTTCATTAGGATAGAGATTTACAAAAGTGGCAAGGTGATCAGTCCAGTATGCTTCCAATTTGTAGGTGGAAGATGCATGTTTGTTTGAATTACACCATACATGGTCAATTAGTGGTTTGTTTATAGTGTGTGTTTGGTTTATTATGAATTATAATTTTTTCTTTTGCATATGGTCAGAGAATATTTTTTTCTTTTTTGTTTCTATATTCATGTCAATGTTGAAGTCACCTATAATATAAATGATGTTTGGTGTGTTTATATGTGTAAGTATTGTATCGAGCGTTGTTAGGACTTCTGAAATTGGAGTGTTGGGTCTTGCATAGATGTTACAGACATTCAAGTCGAAGTCAGTTTGAGTTATTGTTATTGTGAAGGCTTCAATGTTTGTTGTTGTATGTTGCTTTGTTTTAGATATAGTTAAAAAAAATTAGCTAAAGTTAGTATGCCATGTATGTTCCATAGACCAAAGGAATTGAAATCTTCAAATATATTGTTGGTTTCAGATGCATGCATGTGTGTTTCTTGCAAGCATAAGATATCAAATGCCATTATGTCATGGTCATTTAGAATGTCATTTATATGACATTGAAGCATTTAGATAACAAATGCACGCAAGCTACGAGTGTTCAATGTGCACATACGAATTTGTGGGATGTTATTAGGGAGTTTGTTTTCATTTTCAAATATCCATTGTGCATTTTTTTGAAGGCATTGCATTTCAAGGACTATTTTTTCTTCAGTTTGAAATTGTTAACATTTAGAGGATTGAGCAAGAACAAAGATTTGATTGATTTTGTTCGTGATAGTGTTGTGTAGGTTATTCCATGTTGTCTAATACCTGTTGGATCGAAAGCTACACCGTCCATTGTAAGTCCTTGGGATCGATGTATAGTTCTTGCACACACTAACTGTATTGGAAATTGTTTTCTAATTGTAATTTTTATTTTATTGATTGATGTGTGGAGGGGCCTAGAAATGCGAAGTATGGGTACCCAATCTTTGTCAATGTTTTGTGTATAATAGTGTGCTAGCTTCTTGATTTTTTGTTGGCCAAATTTTTGAGTCATTAAATTTGATCCAAACTATATCTAATACATATTGTTTTATATATGCTTTGAAGATTCCATCCAATCCATCCACTAGACCATCTTGTGTATTGTAGTTTCCAGCATATATTTCAACAAGTATGTTTGGTTTAATACATATTTGAGTTGGTAGAGTAGCTATATGAGTATATGATCTTATTCCTTCATAGTTATCTTCATGTTCATCCTTTGCATCTAATACAATGGTATCTCTAGAATGGTTGATAGCATTTTCTTGTTGTGTTCATCAACATCCTTTCTTCTATAGAAGAGGAAAGGGAATGTTGGGTCCATTGGTGGTGGACGTAAGCAGTTGTGGTTAAGATAATTTAAATCATCAATTGTATATGATCCGACACGAATTCTATTGAGAATTGCTATGAATTTTTCATCTGTTTGTCGCATGGTGTAGATCAAAGAATAACACTTTATGTTATCATTCTAGAAATTATACGACATAAGTTCAAAAACTGTTGGTTTATTTTCAAATACAGTAGAGTCAAGTACGGGTTGTGCTTGGTAAAGGTCTCCAGAGAATATTGTATCAAGGTTTGCAAAGTATGCAATTGGCATTTGCATTATATCTCGTAGGTGCTTGTCAATATAGCATAGAAATGTTGAACCCACCAATGAAATTTCATCTATGAGAAGGACCCGTATTTGTTGATAGTGCTTTGATATTGTATCCAAAGTTTTAGTATTCAATGGAATGAATTTTTATTTGTTGAAAGGTATGTGGAATGTTGAGTGTAATGTTACTCCACCTATGTTGTACGTTGCTTTTCTCATATAAGCAGTAACTAGTCCATTAGGCTTGTCAGGGCCGTTGTCAATACTATTACTATAGATGCAAAGAAGTGTCTGGTATATGGCTTTTGCAATGAAAGTCTTGCCAATTCCAGCTCCACCTGTCAAGAATAAGTGCAGCGGAGTTTTGATATCTTTCATTTTTTTTAATACAATGTCCTTTACAATTACTTGTTGTTCTTTGTTTAACATTTGTCGTAATTTGTAGTACTCATTGTTTTCCATTATTTGAGGGTGTTGAATAATTTCAATTGTATTGAGGCTTTTACTATTTAAGTTGATGTGGTTGATTGTTTGAAAATCTACTTGTATGTCATATTGTTCTTGATCTTTCTTATTGTGTTTGATGAAACAATCATTGGCATTGCTATTATCTTTAGCATTTAGCTCATCTATTGCTTTTTCAATGTCACCCCATCTAGAGTGGACACTGTAATTGAACTTTGCATGGTTAAGCTGAATTGTTTTCTCATGATGTATGTAAGTGTTTTTCCATGAACTAAAATTATGTTTCAATGTATTCTCATGTATCGTGAAGGGGACATAGAGTAGTAATTGCTCTTTGTAATTATTTTCTAGATCAACATGTTTATTGAAATTGATAAATCATTTAACATTTGGTTTTGTCTTTGGTTTGATTCTATTTCCATTCTTATTGTATTCTGCTACAAATTCTGCAAGACATACACCCAAAATATGTGGGGGGCGTTTTACATAGTAGTCTATTAAAGATTTACAAATTACATTTTCTGATTCATCTGGTTCTTTGGCTATATGTTTTACCGATTTCAAAACAAAAGTGCGGTCATTTTCAAGCCTTGTATCAATAAATACACATTTCCTTGAGCTATAGTTTAGTGGGAGGGATAAGGCAATGTGAGTTGCTTGTTGTGAGGACATTTGTTGCAAATTAAGTAAAGCATTTCCAAGTCTAGTTATCATCTTTATTGCATCTATATTGTTATGTTGGTGGTCTATACGTATTCTTTTAAATGCCTGTGTCATTGATTTGTCAACCTTTGTCATGTAAGAGTTACAGTACATCATCGTTGCATATGCGTTGGGAACAAATTGTGCATCTATATTTGCTTTCCATAATTGTGGAATTTTCTTTGCAAAACTATTGTTCCATATTTGTGATGGTTTTCTTTGTAATAGTAGTGTGGGTCTACGAAGTGTTGATCTAGTAGCCATGATATAGTTCTCCTCATTGATATCTATTTCATTGAGGAACATTTGAAAAGAGAATGTTATTTCAAATGTTACTTTCTCCAAGTTTGAGAAGATTTTGTTGGCAATTGTAATTATATCTTCATTTCTCTCTTCTAGTGGATCGAGTATTATAGTTTTCTCCATTGGTGGGAATGGGAAATTGTATTTGCACATGGATTTTTTTGTTTTTCTACATTGCTTTGTATGATGATGCTTGTGTAATAAAGCTATATGAGGTTGCAGATGTTCTGTGCTACAAGTTATGTACTTATCTACAAAGTCTATAATATTTGCATTGTTGTCTTTTCCATAGATAGGTGAATTTTTAATCCATAGAAGAAAGTGATCATGTTCATTTCCACGATTTTGGAATTCAGTTACTGAGAAATAGTCTATGACATTTCCAAAGAAAGAATCATCTATAAATATTAATCTTTTGATTGCATTTATTCTATGTCTATAGTAATGTGCACAAGTAACTGGATCTTTTTTGATGAGATTGAATTTTTTATTTTGATTTTGGCTATAAGCTTCATGTTCTTGTGATCTCGATTGATGTGTACTATGCAATTGTTCAAGTGTATTAGATAAAGGATCCCAAATTTATTCAGCACTAGTAAATGTAACAAAAAAAGTAGGAGGTCCTAGTTGTCGTATCATTGCAAATGCATTTTTTTTAAGTTGTAAATAATCTGGAGATGTTCTTATCCTTTTGAAATCAATATAGCCAATATCTGATTTGAGTATCTTCTCTAGGTTAGGTTTGTCTTTGACATCTTTAGCTAGTATCTTTCTTCCTTGTAATTGACCTTTACGAATTCTTATCCACATTGTAGACATTACCTGTTGTATAAGTATTTTAATGGTCTTGAAAAATAAGTTTGTTATGTGGTAGGAAAATTGTCGATTTGAATGTAACAACTCCCATTGTGCAATTTTTTGGTATGTGAATTTTTTGACAATGTCATCATCACGTGGATTGCCAAAAAATAGTGTAGGGAAATTCATCTCTTCATAATACTTATCTTTGAAGATTCCAATAGGAGAATTCTCTTGTGCAGGTGCTATTTCGATAATTTTGTCTTGCATTCTATGTATAGATCTAGATTCAGTGAATCCATGGATTAAAGATTCAGAGGGGTATTGATGGTTTGTGTCACTTTCTGATTCAGTTTTTGTTGTACTTTGTTCATCGCTTTTTTCATTTTGATCATTGATTTGGAATGATTCTTCCCAATCTTTTTTAATTTCAACCTTTTCCATTTTGTAAAGTGTTGTTTCACTTAATTGGGCCAATGCATGCATGATATTATTTGGTCGCACCATGCCTTTTTGGAATGCATTTTTGTATTCCAATCGTCTTTTAAGAGAAACAACAATTGTTGATGTTTCATCAATAGATTGTGGTAGCGCTTTTTGTATAATGGTCATGTTGACTGGCACATTAATGATGGAACTAGTTAATCCTATTTGAGATCTTTTGTATCCTAGTTCCCAAATTTGAGCAAATGCAATTCTAAGTGAAACAAGTCATTCTTCTAATTGTGATAGAGTTTGTACATATTTTAAGGGTTTGTTTGTTTGAATATTATGTGGTGTAGCATATTTAGGAAGCATGGATTGTTTCAATGATGTATGGAATTTTTGACAAATAGAATCTGTCAATATTGGATCATTAGATTGTATTAATTTGTAGTAGGTTTGTTTGTATTTTTCTTTGAAAACCCTAATGTCTTTGTTGAAATACAACATTTAGCAGATTGCACATGCATTTTTTGGTGTGTCTTGGATTGTTTTTCAAATATTGCTATTGGTGAGAGTGAGGACTTCTCTTTTGACATTGTAGATGTTAGTGACTGGTTGTTGCGTATTTGCTTTTTGATTTTGCGGAGGGAAGTGAGGGTCAAATTTTTTGGCTTTTTCCTTTTCATAGGATGTATTATTTGATTATGATTATTTTTTGTTTTCAATTGTTTAATTTCTGAGTTTGTTGTTGGTGACTCATAGTTTAGATTGTGTGATTGATATGGTAGAGTGGTTCGAAATGGCCAGCACGAGGATTTGCATCGTGGAAAAGAATAGAGTATGAGTTTGCATCATTTGATTCATTGAAGTGCAAGTACTTTTTACCTATTGTCTTTGACCAAATACATATTTGTATATTTAGCCATTTGGATATCCATAGAATACAAAAAATATCTCCCCATAGTCCAATTTTTGTGTCCATTGTGGTTGGTTTTGCTGATAGTCGCATTCTACGTAAATATGTTTCAAGGTCCGGTACTTTGTGTAAATCATATAGAGTTTGAGGGTTCAAGTCACGATTGAATGATATAATTGCCTCTTTTTCACGTTTTTTAAGACAGTTTAAGAAGTGATCAATGGTTCCATTTCGTAGTTGGATTGATGTGTACTGAAAATTGAGTAAGAGTTCTAATGAGTCAAACAAGCAATCTCCAACATTGTACTTAAAATTGTTCATTCTAAATAGTCCTTGATTTTTAAGTACAATATCAATGTCGAAAACTGGAGTTTGGCCTTTGATTTGATAATTATCTACATCTATCAATTTTGATTTTTCCATATGTGATAGTTGTTTTAATATTTTGTTTTGTTTAAAATGTTTTGTAATTTGATTTTGATTATTATTTTTGATCAGTTGTTTGAGTTGATGAAGTTTTGTTGGTGGTTGGTAGTTTAGAGATTGGCTTTGGCTTCTTAAAAGTGGCTCGAAGTGTCCATTTGAAGCATTTGCATCGTGGAAGAGAAGTGAGAAGGACTCTCCAAGGGCTGATTTGTTGAATTGCAAATATTTTTTCCCTGTTGTCATTGACCAGAGACATATTTGTATATCTAGCCATTTTGATAGCCATTGAATGCAAAATACATCTCCCCAGAGTCCAATTTCTTTGTTAGGAGAACTTGGTTTTGCAGATAATCGCATTCTATGAAGATATGTTGTACGATCATGTACTCCATGTAATTGGCGTAGATGTGTTGGGTCCAATTCATAGTTATATGACTTTCTTGCTACTTTTTCATTTTTTGCAAGACAAGTGAGGAAATAATCAATAGTCCCATTTCGTAGTTGGTTTGATGTGTAACGATAGTTGAGTAGCAATTCTATTGAGTAAAATAAACAATCACCTACATTGTATGCAAATGTTTTCATTCTATATAGTCCTTCACCTTTTAGTGCAATATCAATATTGCAAGGCTGAGTATGACTTTTGAATTGGTAATTATCTAAATCTATAACTTGTTGTTTCCCATGTCTAGTAGTACCTTTGATTTTTCTACTTGCTTCTTTTTCAATGTTTTGTTATGTTGTTTTGTTAGTTATGTACCTCTTCCGCTTCTGCAACAGATAATTCCCAAATGTCATTACAATATATTTGAATTTATAATCATTGTAAATTACTTTTCTTATTTTGTTGATTTCTAATTGTAGGAAAATGTATAAATATTTGTAGTGCTTCAATCTATTTGCATAAATCTAAGTTGGAAAAGAGTTAAACATAAGTGCATAAATTTCATAAAAGAGTATAATGCAAGTGGACCTTTTATAAGAGTAAAAAATATTGAGTATAATTATATTTGATTTCTAATTTTTAGGAAGAAAAAGATTACATTTGAAAACTAAGAAGTAGACAACAAAATTTTACATTAATTTTCATTTTTAGTATTTGAAGACATGCATATAGAAGGAACTGTAAACATAAGAAAATGGAAAATTACAAAAATCAAATTTGAAAACTATCTATAGCCAATAATTATGTTAAACTCAATTTTGGTTTTAGAATTGTAATTTGAAATAGAAAGTGATATCAGGGGAATTATACACATTTTCAAAGTTTTCAAAATTATACACATTCTTGCATGTCTGTTGAAATTGGAATTCTAAAAAAAGGATAGCATGGTTGGAAAATTGTGCATGTTTTTTGCATCACATTCCATCAATAACTTTATGACTTGGTCCATACGTTGCAGTGTATTCTTTAGTTTTTGCAGTTCGATTGTAGTTTGTGAAGAGATCTCAGAATGGCTCAATTGTTGTATTGCAATGGAACTAGCAGGTTCCTTGGTGAGAGAACAACATCCATTGTCAATGTTCTCATTCATGTTCTTAGTATCCACATGGGGACGCTGAAGGACATGTTCAATACTTGACTTGTATTCAACTTTGTTCATCTCGTTGGAAACACTACCACATTCAAACAACATTGGAGATTGGTTGACAAAACTATCAACAGTTGTTGCATTATCTACAGAAATTATGGGAAAGGAACTTAATTAGTAAGAAATAATATCAGTAAAAATATCACAGAATGTCAATATCCAATGACATAATCTATTGTTTCATACTACTATGATATAGAACTACTATGAATAGGAAATTGATATCTAAATTTGGTGTTAAGAATCATACCCTTGACATGGTTCATGTAAAGAGAGTCATAATTTGTGTCTATGAAGTTGTCAACTTTTCCACTTGGCACTTGATATGTACCACCATTCTTCTAGTTGTCTTCAATAGCACTTGTGTAATGTAAAATCAGAAAGTATTTGTAGATTACTTCGTCCAATAGACTTGTATTTGAGTGAACATCATTTTGTGCTGCTTCTTTGGCTTTAAAATTTTGTATCATATGTGTTGAATTACTACACATATAATCAGATGGTGGATGTTGTGTTAATCTAGAAGTTTGAAAAAAAACTGATTTGCTTTGGTTGTAGAGTCCTCTTTGTAAGATGAGCACAAAGCATCTTTAGATAAATTCCATTGAATTGGAATGGTATAATTGGACTTTGTACTTTCCTTAGTTACTTCCATGCACCTAGTAGTTGTTTCATAGGCATTTGCAGCCTCTTCAATCGTATCAAATGTTCCAATCCATTGACGTTTCTTAGATCCAGGCTCCCTAATTTCTGTAGCAAAACGACCCCATGGGCGTGTCCTAACACCTTTATATTTGTTTTGCTTTTTACGGTACCTGAATCCCTTTTGATTCAATTTAACTTGTTCACTTTCTTCAATTTCTTTTTCAAGCTCTTCAAAACTTGAATGGCTTGGCACTGTATCCATTTCTTTTTTGCATTATCTACTTCTATTGAAGAATGTTATCATAACACATTAAGCTTAAATTTACTGTGTCTCTAGTTTCTTGGGTTTAGATCTGGAGGGTGAGTACTTATAGTTTGGACTAAAAGCATTTGGCAATAATCTATGCGAAGAAGTACAAGAAGACTACTACATTGCATAGCAATAGGATCAGAAATTGAGGGGTATGTTTTACTAGGATTAACAACAATATCAGTAGGGACATTTCAACAAATAGGACAATACATGGGAATAGCATATTATTTTGATAGAGAAAAGCGGCCATTGTTTGCTAAAATAGACTATACAATTTATAAAAGTTTTCATATGGGGAAAGCATATGTACGTATTTTCTGTTTGGTCCACACTGTCTTCCACAGTTAGTGGAACTGTTTCTTTGATGTCCTGTAGAAGATGTATTGTAACATATTAAGTAGTATTCTATTTCAAAAGAGAATATTAAATGTAGGATAAATAATATATGAGAGGGTTAATTTGGTAGAAGATACATCCTAGTTAATAGCAAACAAAGTAAAATCATTTGTTGAATGCACTCTAGATGCTTGGAAAGAAAGATATAGGTACAGAAAAAAGAGAGAAGCTTTTTTTTACAAGCATGCTTGAGTTGATTTACTATGAAAAAAATGTGTATTGAAAGCTTCTATAAGCATAATATTTGAATATTAGAAGAATTGAAAACCATGTCTTTAAAATATCATTTCATTAAGGAAAAACTCAATTTATTTCCTTAGTGACATATTCGTCTAAGAATAATTTGATTGTATATGTTATCTATTTGAAAATAATATTATCAATCATATGTACTTGTAATCATGTTATTTCTAATCTATCTCATATTGAAACACTAATTAGTATAACTCTTGTATAAATTTATAATATGTGTGGAAATCATAAATTAATAATATTATTAGTAGACTAGCACAATTACAAATGCTTCAGTGTAGCTTTAGGGCCACTAAGCAGTGCACCTGCAAGTGGACTGGTTTGATGTGCTCTATACTTGTACTCTTGAAGTTCCCAGAAAGAAGGGGATCTTACTGTATCTCTTCACAAAGATATGTCAATGAATTCAACTACGACTCTTCGAAGGGTATATGTTGTCTGGAGTCAACTGCCTAGTATTTTAATCATATGACGTTTTGGGTCTTTCTTAACCCTGATGACAAATTCTGTAGAATGTAGGACAGTTGATTCTAGTAATCCCTATATAGTTGATCTTATTAATGAATTCATATCAGTTAAAATTCTAAATTCTTGAATATAAATGAAGTACTATGTTAGGTAGACTTGATGTTGGTTATTGCAATCCTAGTAGTTAATCATCGATACCATCTATTTCTCTGCAACATTTTGATTCAATCTACCCCTTATGGATAACTATTCCCTAATATAACATCTTTGTATCTTAGTCAATTGAATGGAGATCAAATGTGTATAAAAGCACACAATTGCAGGGAAAACAAGCTACTTTTAGTCTGAGTATATTATTCATTAAGTTTAGGATCTGGGTATGCTTGTGAATGTATCAGTTATTGCTTTTTCCTTGTCCATAATTCAATTGTCCCATCTAAATTTCACAAAGTCCTTTAGAACTATGCATATGTGCTAGACAAGGAGTCTAGAAATAGTGGTGTTGTCCTAGAAGCTTTTTGATGGCAAGAATTTTAGAAGCATAATTAGTAAGAACATGAACAACATCTCCCATCTCCAAGCAATTGACTAGTTGCAAGATGACTAGACATTTTTTGTTGTTTAGTGGGATATATTTGAGTGGCGTCGCACCCCTATCAGACAAGAGGTAGGGAAATAAAAATCTTTTTTAGTTTTGAAATCACTTCTTGCATCAAACATTATAGTGTATCTTGTCTTTGTCCAGAAAGCTTGGTGCTCAGTAAGTATTGCATGTATATCTTGGTCATGCTGAGTCAAAATACTTCCTCTAAGAGCCTTATAACTAGACGCTTTTAAATGCATACCTCAAGATAGGAATTATGTTGTTTCTTTCCTTTTATCATTATGTAGAAAATATAAATATTTGGAAGGATGAAAATTGAAATTTATTTTTAAATATATGAAAATAATTTGTTATGGTGAATTATGATTATTCTTAGAAGAGCCAATTATAGATTAAGGTCAGTCTTCCTAAAAAATGTTGTCACATTCATATGTAGGTTGCTGCAAGGATCATCTAGCCTTATCAGGTTGCTCACAACTTTTATTCACCTGATCTGACCAACCAATGGGATAGCAACGACCAATGGTTGCACAACAATTCATAATGGAATACATCAAATACTAAATCAAATGCTAAATCATAAGTATATCCCAATACTAAATCATAAATTTCATTATGCCTCTTGTATTAGTTACAAGAAGGAAATATTGAGAAAAAAAAAAACATAAGTTGATGTTAATCTGTAATACAATCTCAAATAAAGATGGACAATCAACAATATGTGGTGAATCATAAATGGTGGATAGCTAGTGCCTCTAGGGATGGGCATAATTGCATCTTCATGTCTTGATAGACATAGGTAAACTAATCTAATTTTATTGAATTTATATACTTATATAAGAAGATAAAGGATAAACCAAATTTATAACAAGTATTTGATCTAAGAATAATATGTAGGGTTGTCGTAATACTAAAGCAAAAATTTCCACCAGCTACCATTCGAGTAGAAGAATGCCATTATTTTGAAACACGTAGAGCAAGTTGTAGCAAATATTTAATGTGGTGGCATTTGCATATTCATTTGTACACTAGGCATTATATGTGTCTACCTTAGCCGTATGATTCAATACAACAATTACATTGTATTAAGACACATAACAGATTGATTCATGCACATAGCGTGTAGCAGAAATAGAGAGACATAGAGAAGTTTGTGACCACAAGCAAGGATACAAAATCTTCTTTAAATACATGGACAGTGCTATAGTGCAGAAAGTCATGAATCTGGAACAACTGTCATTCCTTTTGTGCAATCAATGTGGAAAGAAGTTGCAGGTACTGTAAGACAGTTAAAAAGGATCCCTTTGAGCTTCATCTTGTCTCTGAATTTAAACTATTTTAATATCTATTGATATATCCAAAGTTGCTTTATATTGGGTCCAAGATTAGAGAAGGTTTAAAGAGAAAGTATGTATTTTGACCCCAAAGCACAATTTTACTAAAGGTGTTTGTGTATTGGGAATGATTTTTTGTGATTCTATGAATGACGACCATTGTTATTTATTTTGATAATTTGTGTTCTTCTTTGTCTAATGTTAATGGGTGTTAGTAATGCATATAGGAAACCCTAGTTTTTCCCTACAATGGTGAGCATCGTAGCTTCTTTAACCAAGGTGCATGTAGCAATATCTCTATCTTGTAGGCCTAATCAGATACGGTTTTTGTTTTGCACAATTGGGTATGTATTAAATGTGTTTTATGTTATTAGGTTGTCGCTAAATCTGTTATTTTATTTTAGGGAGAGGCTCTCGCATGAGTGTCGGGAATTTGTATTGTAGGTTTTCCTTCACATACAGTTTAGATACTGATGTAGTTTTTGAATTTCCTACGGACAAAGACCAATGAGCTCCATCAAAGTTTGATTTGAAGGTTTAAAACTACACACTAACAAGGGATCTCAATCATCTTCTAAGGATGTACTATATCAATCTATAATTTTAAAGTCACTTACTATTAATATAGTGCCTAGTGTGATAATTTTGGATATTAAATAAAGGTCAACATCACATTTAACTATATGATGATTGAACCTGATAATTAAAATACCACATGATATGCCACATTATTGGGTTGAATATGATGGTTGAACTTGATAATTAATGTGTAGATCATTTTGTTGTGCTTGATCTAAAAAATAATAATTTCAAATTTAATTTGTTATTTAAAATAAAATAGAAATACAATATTTTTAAATAGATCGTTAAATATGTAATCAATTACTTCTTTTATTAATATTAGATTGAAATATTTATATACAATATGTGAGTAATTTATATAGTTTAATTATGATAATATAAATTCAAGTATTCATGATAAAATCATTTAAATAAAGATGACTAAATGGTCTAAGAGGTGTGAATGATAATTAAAAACAAAACAATAAATTATTCGATTGAACCCAAATCTTAGACATTATAAATAAGATATAGTTGGAAATCTAGAAGGGTCTATCATGTGAACAATAAGGTACATGAAAAATGAATTCTTTATGAGTTTTGACAATGATCTCCTTGTACCATTACATTGCAACCCTTGGTGGTTTGCATGGTAATGAGTGGGGTAAGCATAAAATATTACATATAAAGCATTACACGTTGCTATGAGAACTAATGATTCAACCATGGTGGTCTGCACGTGTCTTGAGCAAAATTGTACTTCACTCCAGGCAAGTACAAGTGAGATGAGGTGTCACAATACCAAGGCCTACCCCTTGATTTATGATAGAAAGCCATTAGCACCATCAATCTAGGCACTCATATTAAAACAACAATCAGACATGTAACGCCCATCGTGCAAACCCCAAACGACAAAACAATGCACACATTTTTTTTTGAATAATACAAAGTAAACATATTTACATTGCACATTAACATCATAATGTCAAGTCCTCTAGGGCATGCGAGGTCACATCGCATAAACAACTCATAATGAAATATTTCACATAAGGATAATAACTTAGCTAATCTAACATCCATCATAACCATTACAATATCCATTCTCAAAAAATAACATGCATATGTCCATAAGCATGAGTATAATTGCATCACGTGGTACAACCATATTAAATCCCATAGAATAAGAATGGTTACAAAGGTGCATAATTAATACATCATCATTTGATACATTACATGTTCTCAATAAATGAATACAATGAAATCTCCCATACACGTGGGATAAATACATAGTTCAAATAATGTCTGAAATACAAGATGAATATTTGGTACAAGCTCCAACTAAAGAATGTTGAGAAGAACGAACATTGATGGGGAACCCAACGGGTGCGGAGCATGTTCCACCTGACCACATGGGTTATAAATAACCCACCCCCCATGCTCAAAGGTGACAAGGAAGTAATCACGACCATGAATGCCATAAGACAACTCCAATGAAGAATATTATAGTACAATACTCCAATAACAACATCAAGAATACATAAATCATAAACGACAACAACAAAGACTCAATCACAATAACTTAAACCATAAAACACACCATAAATAAACCAAGGCAATAACCATTAACCACATTCCAAGTTAACCAAAGAGACAATCATAATACACTTCCAGAGGCATCAAAGAAAACAAGGCATAAGGGCATCTAGTGGAGAGTGTCATCACATAGCCTACATGAGTTATCCTGGCCCTTCCTCAAACATGAGACGTCGGCCCCCATCTATGGTTATACTGGCCCTTCCTCCTACTTGAGGCGTTGGCCCCATAGGGTGACTCATGCGGAGCTGTTAACCTCTCCTGAGGATGAGGTTATGACTTTGCCGACCATGGCCTTCTCAGTCTACCATTAGTCTACAATAGCCCTAATGCATAGATGAAGTATCCAAGATTATCTTATATGTTTTTCTACTACCCATCCCCCTAAGTTCTATTATTAGGTTTTCACTTGTTAATCTACTCTTACGTGGGTTATCCTGAGCCCTTCCTCCTTTTGAGGCGCTAACCCCCACGAAGAGCCACTCTCCCTGAGACCCCAAACATAACAAAATCAAGCAAGGGTTGTACCATAGGATCAAAGCATATATCTCAACCAAAGACATGCGAGGCATTACCCATCTCACTAAAACACATAATCAAAATCTCAACAAAACTCATACAACCCTTCCAAAATAATAATACTAATATCTTGCAACATTAAGAGCACATAAAACGAGGATAAACATCTAATGATAAAAACACACCTCTGGAATACTAAGGATTACAACATCCAAAATTGGGTTCACAATTACAACAGGGTTCCCACATCCAAAGAAAAAACCCAAAACAATAATAAAATGGTAATAACAAAATCACATGAATTTATAACTCAAGACACCATTCATATATGCACATAGTTTTCGCAACTCCAAAATAAACAACTGGTTTAATTGCATTTACAAATTTCTATTTTCCTCGATACAATTTGAAATAAAAATTCAATAACGATTTTTCCACCATATTTAATTTGTTTCATTTTAATCAACCAATATAACTCAATTTTATAATTTTCACAATTAAAACCAAATCAATACATTCTAACATTTGTAATATATATATATATATATATATATATATATATATATATATATATATTTATATATATACAAATTATTGCATATATATATATACACATAAAATATATATATAAATATTTACTTTTCTATTTTTCTCGAAATTAAGCAAATAATCTAAACTGGTTACTTTCTTTTTCTTTCTTTTTCTCAAATTGTACATACACATTGTATATATATATATATTTAAAAAAATGTAAATAAAACATAAAAAAAACAATAACTAATAGTCGCAGTTAATATTGTCGTAGGGAGGACTGCACAACAGTCTACGAACTATTGTGGTAGCTGTCTGCAGCCAGTGGGGAGAGGGGGAGGTACGGCCTTCATCATCCTTCCCCTTCACCCAAATAAATCCTTTGATTTAATATATTTTTAAAAAAAAAAAAAATTGTTTAACATAAAAAAAATACAGATGTAAGCAGGTTATTGATTTCAAAATGACATTAATATTCATATATTCAGATATATATATATTCATTCAATATATTGATTTTGTGCTTCTAAATAATGTGTTGGAATATATATTGATATATATATATACACTCGGTATATATATATATATATATATATATATATATATATATATATATATATATATATATATATATATATATATATATATATATATATATATATGAATATATATTAAAAACAAACACCCTTTTCTCACTGAGGGAAAAAAAAATTCCCAAAACCAAAATTATAAACACACTGAACATTTTCACAAGTTCAAACAATAAATTTCTCCATAGTCAAGTTGTAAAAACACAAAACACTTTTCAGAAACCCCGCTAAATTTCTTCCATTTTGCTTGCAACCCAGAAAGTTTTCTAAAACCTCGCTAGAATTATTTTCTTTCACAGCAAACATATTTATTTATTTTTATTTTTTTCTTTGAATCAGAAAAACTAAAGCATAAGAAAATGGAACCTGGAGTCCTGCGCTGTTGAAAATTTGATGAAACTTTGCTTGATCCCAATAGCCTTTTCGAAGAGCTCTCGTTCATGCCTTCAAAACTTCTTCACCCAATTTTTTTTTACCAATCTTTTGATCTAAAATATACTTCAGAAGAACTTTTCCTCTAAAACAATGAAAAATTAAATGAATTTCTTCAAAGAAGAACCCGAGAGAATCCAATTCTCCAAACTCAATATTTTGGTGTAACTTCTATAAATTTTCCCGTGCCTAAAAAATCTCACAAATTTGCTATTAAATAAAAATATATCTCTTCTTTTTCAAAAGCTCTTAAAATTCAAATTAAAAGAAGTTTTCTAATTTTATTCCCAGCGTTTCAGCCAAAACTCAACACTCATTGGTCCTTTTTATCTTTTCTTTCTTTTCTTGATTTTTTTCTATTTAACAACACCTTTTCTTTTTAATTTAGATTTTGCAAGCTTTACTTGTAATTCACACAATTCAATATCTTTAATTAATTTATTTCATAATTATCCTCAACATGCTTATTTAATTAAATTATCAAAATACTAATATTAAATAATTTAATTAACACTTTTAAATAAATCACATGACTTTTAATATAAGACTTTTATATTTTAATACAAATTATTCTAATACTATTATAAACATTTATTAACATCATTTAATTATATAAATAACATCATACTAAATACCAACGTAAAATAAATACCAGAAGTACACTCACACAAACCATTATAATAAATTGCAAAAATGACAAAAGACAAAGACGCACAATACCACTCAATCAGGACGGTTTGACAAACATGGGACGGGGTGACTTCCTTGTCATCTCTATTTCAACATCATGCCCGTTGGGTTAAATTGATGCTCGCCCTGTCCTGCCGAAGCAGGTGGAATCGAGACTTTGTACCTGCAATTCCTGCATACAAACAAGGTCGTGTACATATATATATATAATCAAAACATCATATCATGAGAAGGAATTGCAGCGTAGCAGGGCACTCATAAAGGAGTGGTGCTACACTGTCCTCTCACCAAAGCTATACTAACAAATACAACATTAGATATAAAGTAACATTGCTAAACTAACTGATCACATCATAAAATAATTACTAAACCATTGCATTACAATGTATTACTGAAATCAAATTAAACATCACCAACCCAAATGTAACCATAATGTCATATCAAATATCCATGTCATCAAATGAAGTAGCATAAACCTCAATCAATTTAAACTATCCAATCCACCAATCCAAACAATAAGTAATAACTATCACAGTCTCAAGTATCAAGCAAAAAGCATAGAAAGATAACAAGTCCAAACAGCAACAGGAGGGGTATTACAGGACAGCCAAAGTTGATGCAATTGAAGAGGGGAACAATGAGAGCTTATGAAACCCTATGCGAAAATGGAGTTTTCCTGAAGCATGAGATCTTTGTTAGGGGTTTGGAGAGAAAGACAAAATGCCTGCTGATGTGAATGCCGAATTTGAGAGCTTCATATCTGAAGCAAGTGGATCTTTGACTCAGTAAAATAGTAATCAAAAGATCTTTGATAGATTATTGAAGATGGGCTTCTGAAGAGGGGGAAACCTCCAACATCTCCTGTAGAGCAAATTGATTTGTATGTTTGGCTCGTTTCTCAGGTTCTTTTCTAACCTTTCCCTGTTTAGGTTTCTTTTAATACATTGTGTTGTCTAATTTGTCAATTAATAGGGAAGCTATCTAGATGTAAGTGTTAATCAACTCGGAGGATCCATGTGAATCGAACCCTGCTCTATTGTACGACTCCAACTACCTTTCATTTTTTATCAAGTAATAGAAGAACCCCCTCTGCGCTTGTGAGGTTTTTGAAGATTCTTTTCTTTTAAAGTCGTGGGGAATTAGGGTTTCATTTTTTTCCTTCCCTTGTTACTAGTAAGCATCAAAACCCTCTGGAAATGCATTTGAAAGCTATAAATTCTTCGTTAGAATGATTTAATGTTTAATTTATTGGTATTTATACATGAATTCTTATTTGTGTGTGTTATTTGGGGGTCTGTAAACCCTACAGTGTTATAGTTTATTTGAAGTGGGTGCTCTATAGATAAAGTTGCTCACAATCATCAATTTTATTTTTTCTATTTTTCTAGGATTGAGCATCTTTTCACCTAAGCGACATAGGTGGTAGACAGATGAAAATATTAACACATTTTTTAGAGGAAAAGTATTACTAAATTACTAGACATTTGAACACAATTTTCACAGTGGTGTTGAAAGGATTTTGACCCTTATTTAAAATTAAAGTTTTTAGCCTGTGATTATTTTTCTCAAGAACTTGGCTTTACTGTGATGAAGTCATCTACTGTACATAACGTGACCTACGAATTCCTTCTTGAGGTGTCGGATCTCATACATTTTGAGTGCAATGGTAGCTACAAAGCCTTCAAGGACAGTGAGGCAACAACCCAAGGCTGCATGCTACAATGAGAGTTTGATGGATGAACTCACAGAGAACCACCTGGGTGGAGAAAGTGGCAGGAAAAGGAAGGGAATTGAAGCCATGAATGCATATTTTGTGGGCTTTCCCAGTATCATAATTAGGGTTCAATGAATTCAATAACTAGCCGAATCTACCAAGGTGGTTAGCTTCAAATTTTAACTATGAAAGGTTCTTCGTGTTTAAGAAGATGCCTCTGTCATCTCTATATAAGTCGATTGAAGCATGATTAGTGTTTAAGAAGATGCCTCTATCATCTCTATATAAGCTGATTGAAGGTTGATTAGTGTTCATCAACCTTAGAGCTTGAGAATCAAAAGGAATTATTTGTTGGTATAAATTGTGTAGTAACTATAGTTGATATTTTAAGCAGTATGGTAAATTGTTTTTATATTTATTGGTTTTGTGTGTTTTATGGGACACTATATAAGCCGATTGAAGCCTCATTAGTGTTTAAGAAGATGCCTATGTCATCTCTATATAAGCTGATTGAAGCCTGATTAGTGTTCATCAACCTTAGAGCTTGAGAATCAAAAGGAATTGTTTGTTGGTATAAATTGTGCAGTAACTACAGTTGATATTTTAAGCACTATGGTAAATTATTTTTATATTTATGGGTTTTGTGTGTTTTAAGGGACATTAACAAGAAAGATGGGTCATGTAATTTAAATCTTTTGGGAGTACCGTTAACATTGGCACTATTATTGTACTGGGCTTTTTCAGGTATATGGCATTTATTATGGATACAAATGAGGAAGAGCATGCAAAGGTAAACTGGCATATTTGAGTTTGGCTAGAAGGGGTTTCTTTGTGGAGGTTGGTAGAGCCCATTTTGAAACTGAAAAGTTGAGGTTCACAATTCTTGATGCCTCGGTAAGAATTTTTTGTGGCTCCTTCATTCTCTATATCATCCATTGTAGTGCTTAGAGGGCAGTGCAATGTAGAACTATGAATCGTTTAACATGCCCTCTGTTAGTTTTATTTTTTATTGTTGAATTCTTTATCTTCTTTGAAAAAAGGAATGAAAGCTATTTAGGTTACATAATTAGAAGGTAACAGTAGGCCTAGGTTACATTATAAATGCAATGGGCTTAAAGCTTGTTGTCAATTTTGAGGATTTGCAATGATTTATTGGGGGAAGATATGACACTTTTAGAACTTAGATTATCAGTCGCTTTATATCTGATGCATCGTGATAGGGAACAATGACAATGCTAATTTGCACCCAAGGTCATCTGTATAGCTCTCCTAATCACAACCACATTAAGGGTGTGACACTGTTAAATTGCCCAGGCTGCCTTTGTAGGACTCACTTTCTCAGGGACACAATGGTAGTGCTAATTCACACGTGCTTGCACCCAGACTTGTAGTTGATTGCCCAGTTGATTGGTCAGTAAATTAGAGGCAAAAATATGTGATTTAGCAAGTTAATGGCCTAGGAAGAGATTAAAGAGGACATAAAATATGGTCTAGCCTAGCAACAATGCATTCAAGTGTAAAGGACTTTGATGATGCCTTTAACAGAAGTAGCAATGCATGCATATATAGCTAAGCTATTGCATTTCTATTCAACCACCAGACTGAAGAAATAAAGCATTGACATTATGGTAGACTCCAAGCAAGGTTCCCTTCTTCCATTGTATGGTGACAAATAGGCCTCAGTATAAGTTTCCTACTTTTTCCTTGTTCCCCGATGAATGCAAGAAATATTTGTTCAATTTTATTTGTTCCTTATGAAATAAAATTTCACATGGCACTCCATTTTAAAGACTAATAACTATGACACAATTTCTAATAGCAAACAAAGCCTTGCGTACAAATAAGTTTCTATGACCTATAGTATATCTCGTAACTTAAAATTTCAAACAACTCACCCAAAATTATCAGTAGAAAACTAAAACTACAGATACATGTCGACTAAATACTACACTTTTCTAGGCCTCTGCTCTTTACATTTGTTCAATTTTATTAGTTCCTTATGAAATAAAATTTCGCATGGCACTCCATCTAAAGAGTAATAACTGTCACACAATTTCTAACAACAAACAGAGCCTTGCGTAGAAATAAGTTTTTATGACCTATAGTATATCTTGTAACTTAAAATTTCAAACAACTCACCCAAAATTATTAGTAGAAAACTAAAACTATAGATACATGTCGACTAAATACTGCACTTTTCTAGGCCTCTACTCTTTTCAAGTTTAAACGCAGCTAAAATAATTCTGAGCATTCAGTAATTGAGCTAAACACTACAGCTTAATTGGTTATCAAGTTATGTATAGGAAGAAGAGAATGACAGTCACTAAAAGTAATTTTTGATGAAGCATCTTTGCAAAACAAGATAACTAGCACCACTTGAATACTTTTGTAAAGGAAAAAAGCAATGATAGAAACTCTTCTTTAAATATAAATCCAAAGTCTTGGACACTGACCTATTTATCGAAAGAGCACACACTTATAATTTGTATATTGTATGCCTTTGTATGCCTTCAACTCCTTGAATCTTAACTGCTCCTCCAAACTTGTAAGCCTGCAAAGTTGCATGAAAATTCTTGCATTAGTAAACATCTAACATAAGAAATGGAAGAAAATAAGACAGAATACAAACTTAAACTATTAGTACAGACAAAGGAATGAACTCTTACCAATGAAGATATTAGCAACAGTTGATTGCCCAGGCCCTAGTTCTTGAGTACAATCCAGAAGTTATTGTCTATAATCCAGAAGCTCCTGGCATGAATAGTCTACATAAAGTTCATTTTCAATATTTGAAAAACAGCAGTCATCTAACAAAGTTCATTTCCAACATTTGAAAAACAACAGATGTATAAGAAGGTGGACATAGTGTTAGTCTAAAAGTCATAGATACCTCATTTATAATACATTTGTCCTATGTTTGGACAGCTTTCAAGCGTAACAGCTCCTATCAACTGTTGAAGCTATAAATTATGAACAGTAAGATAATTAGAACAAGTTACATAGAAAGACAAATAAAATAATATTTGATACATCCTTACCTGATATGTCATACAGTTTGTTGGAATTGTTATTGTTATATATTTTCTCTTTCACTGTAACCAGTAATTTGCTTTCTGATTCTCTGCAAAAAAAAAACATGTTTAAATTGCAAAATGCACAAGAAAATGTCACCTTGGTTTCTTATTCATTTTAGAATCTAAACTTTTATTTTCCAGTTTAAATAGTTTTGATGTTAAAGAAATAAGACACCATAAAATTGCAGACAAGGAATCACATGCAAAACACATAAGATTAGACCAATGCTTTTCAGAGCTTTGAGAATGAAGAAGATTAGACCTGGTACTGTCAAAATGTTCTTCAGTGCTTTCAGAATGTTCTTCAATGCTTTTCAGTGCTTTCAGAATGACACATGCAGTGTTTCAAGAATGTCGTCCAGCCTTTCCAAATTGTACTCTTCAATTATTGTCTGACATAAACTGTAATATTTATTTCATTCCATCATTCAATGAATATGAGATAAGATTTTGGTAGATTTTTATACAGTCAAAGATTTTATGGCCTCCATGTGTTTTTCGATGCAAATTTTTAATGCACTTACTCTCTTTTTGTCTCCCACTCAATGCTAAAATAAATGCTTGTACATTCATTTATTTACTCGCCATTGACAAAATTGGCACGTATGGAAAAAATGTCTTGAAAATGTAACTGATATATTTAATATGAGTAGATCAATCTTACTATGACATTTATTCTTTACAGTCAATTTCAAAGATGTCTCCATAATATTTAATGTCAATAGTAAAATTTTACTGTTTGCATTTACTATTAACAGTATGTAAGCTTTATTATAGCATACAAAACAGCCACGTCAATTTTATTGCAGCCTACTGTACACTTTATTATAACCTACAAAACAACATTTCGTTGATTTAATAACCTTTCAGAAACCATAATAAATAGTGCTTTTGTAGTCAAAAGAATATAATGCATTAAAAATAAAATTCTTGATTTTTGTACTGACTATTGCACAAAACCAACCAATATGAAAAAAAATAAAGCATATTATTATTATTTGAAAAATAGAGAATTTAATGTAGACTTCCTAGAATTGGTGGTCAACTTTTAAATTCTAGATTTTCATTGGTGGAACTGTCAATGTCAAACCAAAAAATTGTATTAAATAGATGCATAAATTTTCTGCCTGCAGGAACTAATATATGACCCCACAATTAAAAAACAGCTACACAAACTTAAAAAAACGACAATGAACATTATATACGCTTCTTGATGGTGATTTAGAATCAATGTCAATTTATTTCCTAGTCTTTATACCCTTGTTTAGCTGACATCATTAATATCCACGTCAGCTTTTCCCTCCCACGTCAATAATCAGCACAAAACGTGGGATCCCCATGAAAGCTAAGTGACCAACTTAAAGACATGAATATACGAAGTGCCTTATGATGATATATTTCTTCATTAAAAAAATATATATTTCTTCATTAAAAAAGATTTAAAATTTAATATCTCTTCATTATTTAGATGGAGGGTGGGTATGGGTAGTCATTTTAAATTTTAAATCTATTACAAGATTGAATATTTTGTCATTTAATTTGAATTTTTTTTTGGAAAAATGTTCATATAATCTAATGAAAGATAGTTTTGGTAAGTGTAAATACAATTTTAAATTATTAAATTTGATTGTTAAATATATTATATGACTAAATCTTCTACATCAACAACTCTATCTTCACGAAAGAGTTAAACACTTTCCTAGTCTATTATTATTTATTATTTAAAGATTACTATTGATTTAAGGTTTGATTTATTTATTTTATCATTCTTTATAATAATTCTAAATTACTTTATGATGCACTCCATACAAAAATATGACGAGTGTAAGTACAATTTCAAAATATCAAATCTAATCGTCAAGTACATTACATGACTAAATCTTCTATATCAACAACCCTACTTTGACGAAAGAACTAAGCACTTTCCTAACCTATTATTATTTATCATTTAAAGCTTAATATTAATTTACGATTTGATTATTATTATTTATTGTATCATATTATTAAATCCTAAATTACTTTAGGGTGTACTTCCTTATGTAAATATATCAAGAAGGATAGATTGTTGGTGTGAATTGGGTTATTTCCTAGCTAGTTATTAGTGAGGACCTATTCACATTATTATAAGTTTACTTAGGAGTTAAGTTTCCTACTTGTCATTTCTAGAAGTTAGTTATAATGGGGCTATGTCTCATTATTTACTTTTAGTTATCTACGCATTTAATAATTCTATCATGCATTTAATATTTGCATTGAGGTTGTTATGACTTAGTTGTTTCATGTGATAGGATTAAGACACTTGTTATGATCTTGTTTAATCCTATCTCTCTCCTTGCCTATATAAACAAGGCATCATATGTACTTTGCCATATTCAAGTTTGGCATTCTTGCATCCTTAATGATAGCATGATATTTTCATCATTTCTCTCTTCTGTCTTGTAGGTGATCCTAGGGTGTTTGAGGAGTTCACCATAAACTCCTACATAGATAGGAAAATGTTATATGCTACAAAATATAAAATAAAATAAAAATAGAAATAAAGGATTGTGAATAAAATAAACTAATGACAAGCAACAATGGGTAGAAGGTTATGTTTGATTCATATCAAGTTCAATAAACATAAAGAAATAAGATGAATTATTTTACTACAATTAAGCTTTATGAATATGGTAAGTAATATAATCCAATTAACCTACTTTAGAGTTGTAACAAATCATATGACAAATTTAGAAAACTAAATTTTTTATTTTTATTTTAAAAAGGTGAAAGTACTTAATTAATTATGACAGCTAAAAAATAGTTAACAATAATAGATTTCCACAATCCATGTAAAATATTGTAAGAGTTTTTGGATTAGATTGTGTCAAAAAAAAATTGCATCAACGTTTCAAATCACACTCCGTGATTCATCATCGGGATAGAAGAGAGCATAGGTATAGAATGAAAGTTGCAAACCAAGAAGTAATAAAAAGGGAGAGAAGAGGGAGGGTGGCACAAGAGTCAAGGTGGAAGCAAGGACAACAAGCCTGAGAGTTGGAGAACCACCCTTGACTCTTGTGCCACCCTCCCTCTTCTCTCCCTTTTTATTACTTCTTGGTCTGCAACTTTCATTCTATTCCTATGCTCTCTTCTATCCTAATGATGAATCACAGAGTGTGATTCAAAACGTTGATGCAAAAAAAATTTGACACAATCTAATCCAGAAACTCTTACAATATAAAAAATAGTTATCAACTATTTTAATTATAACTTTTGAATCATAATTGAGAATCAGTTATTCATAGATGTGTTGGAAGCAAAACAACAAAATTTGAACTAGGGCATTGACTAAATTTGGATAAGATTGCATGCATGGAAATGAACCAAATCAAGTTTGTTAGTGGAAATGTGAACCCTAAATTTGAGAATGACCCAAGTAAAAGTTATCGTCATGAATTTGGACAACTTATGTCTACAAAGGGTGTTGTTGATATACACCCTTAAGAGTTTGCTAGGCAATTGATGTTCTCCTCTAGTACAAATGATCAAAGACAACAAGCAACCTATGTCTACAAAGGGCATGTTGATATACACCCTTAAGATTTTACTAGGTAATGGATATTCTTCTTTAATACAAATGATCAAAGATAACAAGAAAAAGTTATGCCTAAGATACTTATGTAAGTTGATGATGTAATGTTAATCTTCTATTTATGTTCTAATGTGTGATGACATAGTATGAATGATCTCTCGGATTCTTCCAGATTATTTGAAATGAATTATAGATTGCCATTAAACACAATATCTTAGCACACAAATTAGCATATTTTGTGTCTTAATTAGATCATAACAATTAATTGAAAAGAGTTGTTGAGGTCCTAAATTTTAATTTTAATTTTCAAACTCATACTATCATTTATGTATTTGAAGTACTAACTTGGATCAATTATGCATCCATAGATTTAATCAAAATAAAGAAATAAATAAGTTAATAATCAATTTTAATATGTAAAAATGTCTACAAATAGACTCAGATTTAGTATAAATTATTTACTAACTTTAATACTAAAATAAATCATTTAACACTAATCACTACACTAAAAATATTCTATTGAAAAAATAAATAGAAAACAAAAAAATATATCTGTAAAAATATAGATTTTTCCCATTACAATACAAAAATTGTGAATAAAATAAACAAATTGATAAGTTTTAGTTTGTTAGTTAATTAAGCGACAATATGGAGAAAATTATTAAATTTGCGATATCATCATCATCCACGTCAGCAATGCTTGTCTTATCGTTAATGCGCCCACGATATGGAGAAAAATATTAAATTTGACTTTAGATATCTTTTTATATATGTGGGTCCAGTTGAGCGCCAATAAATATCCTATTCCCTAGTGGCCATATAATCTATTTAAGCCTTTACCAGGGCACTTGGGCTTGAAAGTGACTTCCCTTGTCACTTCATCAACAAACCTTCTTTCAATCATGTCGACAATTATTTGAACTAAAGTATGGGAAACAATAGGTTTCTTTGGTAGCTAAAGGACCACAATCCATTTGACTGGTTGATCTTAATAAAATAAGATAATTATTTATCATTTTTTTGTGCGAAAGGGATATGAAATTGTCAATAATTTTTACAATAAAACAAATGATGTTTGAGTAGAGTGAATAGTCATAAACATGTATCGTTCGTGTCTTCACATTCTTTCAAATAAACATTATTCTATAGTCAACTTGACAATAATTAAATGTAATGGAAAAGGTGTGGAAAAGTAAAACACTTAAACATAGACGAAAAGGATTGAAGGAATGTTGAATTAATGTGATAAATTTAGTTATCAATTTTATGGTATTCCTTATTCCTTAGTTAAATTTGTAATATGAATTTAAATTTGTGGTTGTAGATTTAAAGTAAACGTTGCAAGAAATAAGAAGGTGAAAAAAGTATGTCAAATTCAATAGTTTATAACAACTATATGAGATGAAGGGGATTAGGCAGAGGATTTATATGATCTATATGAGTAAGAAGGTGAAAGAAGTATGTCAGATTCAATAGTTTATAACAACTATATGAGATGAAGGGGATTAGGAAGGGGATCTATAATGTTGGATTTAGGGTCTACTTTATGTAGTTTTCTTTTATAGTAACTAAGATGAAACTATGGATGATGATGTCTTATCGAGCATGATCTTGTGTGTATGGTTATGCTAGTGTTTGACTGGTGTGCTATTATCTTCTACAGCCATGTTATTGTCTATTTGGTACACTAATGTATTGTATGACTATGATGGCATCCCCTATGATTTGTGCACTACCTACACTAAAATAGTTGTTTTGGGGAAAATTGGTGCTTGTAGCACATTTAGGGATTTTCCTTAGTCAAATCATTGAGCTAGTTCAATAGGGTGTATTACAAATTCCTTAATGTGTGTTGAGTCCCAGGTGTAAGGATGGATGTGTGTTGCTATAATAATGGAGGTTCATCCATGGAGGTGTTTAGTTTGTGGTTGTTACTTATATGTGTCTATTTGATCTTTTAACGGTCTTATGTGATCTTCAATTCATTTCCCACTAGATTATTATTTATCAAGTATAAACCAACAATTAGTGACCATTTGGGTAGATTAGGGTTTTGCACATGTAAAATGAGAGAGAAAATTAGGGGTTAGACAAGAAAAGGGGTGTTGATGCTTCCCTAGTTACTAAAAGAGTGGCCTTTAAGTTGAAGTATGACTATTCCTTCAAACGGTGCCTTTGGGGTTATAGTTACAACTTGGTCCCATAATTTTTCTCTTGAAGACTTCCTTTTGAATGATAATTGGATCAAAACCACTCTTAATGAAAAATCTTTAATTTTTGTGCTCACCATAACTAATGTTTACTCTCCCAATCATCTTATGAAAAAGAGAGCTTGTTGACCCTCCACCAAAATAAATATCACCTAGAATATTCTAATAAATTGGGTCCTTGGAGGTGACCTCAAATTGGTTCTACATCAAAATTAAAAGAGGGGGGCTCTTCTAGTCCATAATAGGGATACGGAAGATCTAGAATATATTATGAGCACTTATGACTTGGAAGACCTCAAATGCCAAAAAGGGAAATATACTTGGTCCAACAAGAGGTATGGGTCTTCTTTTATTGTTGCTAGGTTGGATAAATCTCTTATTATAGAATTATTTTCACACTCCTATTCAAAAATTGATCCTCATTGCAACTCTAACCATAAGCCTTTTAGTCTCATTTTGAAGAAATAAATTAAATTTAGGGCCCATCTCCTTTAAGTACCCTTCCATTTGGCTTAAGGAAGAAGGATTTTCTCATCTAGCCTCCCAAGCTTAGCAAGAATCCCTTCCTCTTCCCTTCCTTGAACAACAATGGACAAAAGAATTCAGTATATTTGAGCCTACATAAGGACATGGTTAAAATCTCACTTAAAGAATTAATTCATCCTAACTCTCAATACTTAGCTACAGGAAGTCCAAAATAAAATTAAAGAAGGACCCTTTGAAAATATCATAATGCAACAACAAAACCTCTCAATATAGTTGCTCAATCTTCTACATATTGAAGAGTTTTCATGGAAATTGAAATCTGGAATGGTGTGGCTATTTGTTGGAGATTGTAATACCAAATATATTTTTGTACAACATAGAAATGCTAACACTATTACTAAATTGCAAAGTGTTGATGGGAAAGACTTAGAATCTTTAAAAGACGTCAAAGATGTTATTTTAGACCATGTTTTATGTAGCTTTACAAGGAAGAAGATGTCAACTATGAACCAAAGCTAAATAAACTCTTGATGAATATGATTCTCACTATCTTTTAGGAGAAAAATAGATATTTCGACAACATAGTTAGTATGGAAGAAAATTAAAAATAACTATTTTCAATATGAGCAAAGATAAAGCGCTTGAATATTATGACTTTAATGTAATTTTTTATTGAGACTTCAAGGATGTTATGATCTTTTGGCCATGGTGGAAGACTCCATGCAACACCACATTATTTGCATGAAAGGTTTAACTCCTCCTTTTTAGCCTTAATGCCCAAAGAAGCACAAGCTACCAACATAGACAACTATAGACCAATATCTATTTGCGACTTCATGTAAAACTATCTCCAAAATTATACCCAAAAGGCTTTAGAGGTACATTCATTATATCATTTTTTAAGAGTAGGAATGGTTTGTTTCACATTGGCACATTTCATAAGGAATTATTTTCACTCAAGAATCAATCCACTATAGCAAACAAAAGAACAAAAAAATCACAACCATAGATTTTGATACAGAAAATAATTTTGATAAAGTTAGACATAAGGCTATATTTAGCACTCTTCAAAATTTGGATTTAACTATAATATTATCCAAGTCGTATACAATAATATACTAGTAGCCCTTGGATTACCCCTTTTTTCAATGATATCCCTACTAAATTTTTTAATCTTTCTAGAGGTCCAAGACAAGGTTGTCTTCTTTCTCATTTTCTACAGATCATCTCAAGTAAGGCTCTTAGTCATAAACAATTAAAAAGGTACTGGAAAATATTCCACTTGGGATATCCACCTTTGAGGGTGGAAAATAATTCAATCATACTTAGTTTGTGGATGATGTTATCCTTCTTGGGAGATTTACCTTTCAAATTACTAAAATATTTTCCTTCGCCTTGAAATTTATTTGATGGCAATTGGCTTAATTATGGTCGATGAGAATAAATTAATTGTTTACATCTCTCATTCTCATCTACAAGAAGTTGCTAACATCTCTAGAATCATAGGCTTTAAGGTGATTTTTGAACACTCATTCTTCTAACTAAATGTTCCAATTTCTTTTTAGTCTTCCAAAGGCTCAACATTGGGAAAATATCCTTTGTAAAATTAAGGCCAAAATAACTCATTAGGCTTAAAAAAAAAAATCCCTCTTGCATGAATTATACTCATTAATTTGGTGCTCTTTTCTCTTCCAATCTACTAGATGAGTATGGTTTGTAGACCCAAAAGCATAATGAGAAAAATAGAAGAAGTCATAAGGAAATTTGTGTGGGAAGGAAGAAAACACAATATTAAAAGAAATCATTGTCTAGTCAAATGGAAGCAATTCATAAAAAGTAAGAAAGAATAAGGAATTAGGTTAAGAATTCTTCATGATCATCAAAAGGCTCTTGTAACTAAACTTATCTAGAGAATGATCACAAATAAGGATGAATGCTTGGCTTATTTCCTTTCCATAGAATATAAGCATTAGTTCTCTAATAGGTGCTATGGTGTAACCTTACTCTAAGGAAAATTTCGATCTCTAAGAAAAATCTAGAGAAAGCTATGGATCTTGTTTCCTCCAAGTTGTCTTGGCTAGTCAAGAATGGTCTTCAAATTGAACTCCTTGAAGATAAAATTCTTGGTTAATTTTGACTCAAGATCTTTGGCTAGCTAAAAATCAATTCTCTTTGAAAAATAACTTGGTCCTCAACCATGTTGTGAATTTTCAAGTTAATCCTAAGATTAAAATTGAGAATGAAATTAATCTCCCCTGAATTTGGATATTGATTAGCAAACCTTTATTTCCTATGTGGAGAACAGGGTTCCTCTAGATCTCTAAACTAAAAATCTAATGGATTAAGGTCCTTCTCTATCAATAAAGGATATCAAATGTTGAGAGAAGCTGTAAGAGCTAAAGAATAGCTCTATACCCAAGACCACCTCCTAAAACAATGAAAACCTTCTACAAGAGGGTATGCAAGAATATGAGCTTGCTTGATATTAAGACCTATCAAAATGATGATGATGTATGAAGTTTATTACATATGAGTACAATGACCTTCCTTATATAGGCAAGCTGAGGAATAGGATTGAACATGATTGTGGCATGTGTCTTAATCCTAGATGACATGTGACAACTAACAACCTAAGAATCATGCACTACAAGCTAGATAAGATAACTTCTAGAAATAATCTTATATCCTAAGTAAACTTAACATGTGAATAAGTCCCCTAAGTCGGTAGCAAGGTAAATTACTAGGTATAAGACATATATTCACACCAACAAAAACCTTCCCTAAAATTCCAAGATGGAGATGCATCTATCATAGCATATATATTCCTAAGATCAAAATTTTCTTTTGGCTCATAATACAAAATCATCAATTTGTATTTAACAAATTCATAAGAAGAGGGTTTATGGATCCTAAATGGTATGCTCTCTACATCCACTATTATTTTTCCATACTCTATTATTTTCCCAAAGAAGTGTGGCACTGCCTTTTGGTGAACGTGCAACTCCAAATCCTCACTCTCTCCTTCTTGGTAGCAATTAACATTATTTATTTTATTCAAAGGGTGAGACAATGGTTATTAATTTTTAAACAACTCCTTCCTCAATAACTCTTATGGGGGATTTGGAAAGTTAAGAATTTGGTGATGTTTGAGGATAAAAACTCAACATCTTGGTTCACTACCAATTTAATTCAGACCCTTATTCAAGAAATGGCTAATTGTATCCAATATAAACCAAGTAACAACTCATAGTGATTCCCCTTTGATGGTTAGCTCAAAGTTTATTTTATTCTTTGATGGGACCTTTTAAGGGGAATCCTAAACCTATTGAAGGAGGGGGAATTCTTCTATTCAATAATAAAATTATTCTCAATTATGCTACTAGTTTCAATATTACCTCCAACAACTATGTTGAAATTCAAGCCTTAAAGTTGGATTTCACTTTCACCAAAGATGAAGCAATTAGATTATTAGAGTTTATAGGCACTCTTAAGTTGTCATAAATGATATAAATAAACACCATTTTAAATTTGATCAATCTAGCATATTTTTTCAACAATATCCAAATCTCCCTATGAAATTCTCATAGGTTTCAAGATCCTAGACATATAAGAAGACACCATAACAAAGTTGTAGACAAAATGGAAAACATTAAAGGCACTAAGCAATTTTGATCTCTACACATTCAAAGATGCAATCTAGATGATTAGACTATTGTATCATTGTTATGGATCCTCTTTTGCATTCTCAAACACCTATCTCTACTCCATTTTTATTTCCCTGGTCAATTTGGGGAAATTCTAGCAATAAGCACCATTTATATTATTTCTTTACTATTTTGATTGATCATTCCTTGTGGATTATTTTATTTATTTTTATATTATATCTTTTTCATGAATAGAAACTTCTTTTTATAAAAATAGAAAGAAAAAAAAAAAGTGGAAAGCATAGATTGACCATTAAAATTAGTTATTTTCATTTCTATTTATCTATGACAACTCTAAATTTGTTTAATTTATTTTCATATTCATTAAACCTAACTTTAGTAAATAAGCATCTATTCTAATTACAATGCTTATATTAGATTTTACTTTTCTATGCTTCCTTATATTGTAGCCTTCTTTGTTTATTTTATGATTGTTGTATTTTTCTATTCACATTTCACCTTCTATTTTATGTATGTCGTGATTGTTGTATTTTTTATATTCTAATTTTTGCTTTTATATTATGTTTCTATGTCTTGTTTTCTCTACGTGGGGGCATCTTCCTCATATTTCATATTCATCATTCTATACTTTTTTATTATATCTTTTATCAGCATATGTTTCCTTTATTGTCTTGCTTCTTTCATATGTAACCTTTCACACTTATGATTAATATCATGATTTTTAGGTCTATTTATCTTTCTTATCTTTTTCATGTATTATTTTTGTTTTGTGGTGTGTTTCTATGCTTGCACATACACATACCAAATGTTACATTTTATGTGAATCACATGTTCATGCAATGTCCCTAATGCTTATCTTATAATATCATGTTAAAGTTAGAAGACATGTCAATGCTTCATCTATAGATACATCTTTCAATTCTTATCATATCTTTATCTTATGATTACATATTTATCTTTATTAATATTGCCTATACCTTATGTAATGTCCCTTTGTAGAACATTTACTATTTTTTCCTTTAAACAATAATTCTAACTAAAAATTATAGTTGCATTATATTTATGAACATGACTTTATCTAAAATTACGAATTTTATTATAATATTTAGATTTATAACTTATGACATAATTTTGAAAATAGAATTTATCTTTATTTTTTGTTATAATTCTCCTTCCAATTTGCAACTATTCACCTTGAATGATTGTCCCTAATATCTAGTCAATTTATGGGTTTTTAGACCTAATAACTTGATAAGAGAAGTTAAGGGTTTTTGTCCTCTTTGGTCATAATATTCACTTGCAATAATTTATAATATTCTTGCTCAATGGATTGATGTCTTTTTCTCATGAAATTATCTCCCATATATCTTATTTTTGAAAGAGACAACCTTTCTCACATAATCGTTGCCCTTTGGTAAATTATAGTTTAATTTTAATTTGATTATGTTTATCTTAAATTGCGAGTATGACACTAGCACCACTTTTATTAGCATTATCTCATCGATGACATGCACCACTTTTTTTATTGACTTATTAGTGTCTCACATGTTGTGATCTATATTTGAATTTTGGTGGGGGCAAGACATATTATGTTACCATGATCATGTGTGGGTTGTAGAGTTGTCTCATTGATTGCCAAAAATCAAGGCAACCATAGGGCCATCATGCTTCCCTATTATATACATGCTTACATAATTACATGTCATATTATATATAACTTTAACATTTTTTCTTTTATCATTATCATGTATCTTTTTCCTTCTCTAGTAATTCCTTGCATCTATTAGATGCAACAACTTGGGGGTTCTTATATTATCACTAATGCTTTTCATGGTTGAGATTTATATGGCATCTATGCTAGACAAAGATTTGTCACCATATTCAAGCAATGTTTTATCACATTGTGCGGAGTACATCACATGGCCACATCACATGGTTGCATCACATAGACTTTTATTGTATTGTTCCATTGTAGGATTTTTTGTATCACTTTCTCAATTAAGGAATTTCTGGCCCTTCTCTTCTTTTCATAATTTTCATAGATAGTTAGAGAAAATTAAAGTTAATAATTATTTTGATCATGTGTAAAATGCTACTCATTACACTTTTTTCTCATTTTGGAAGCTTCAATGGAGTGCTCATACTAAGGAAAGTACAAAAAGAATAATTATGTCCTTTTTTGAGATACAATTTCCTTTGAGTGTCTAAATTTTTTTAATATTAGTTAAGAATTTCCATATACTTTGAAATGTATGTTCATATTAGATCCATAAATATAACAAAGTGGGGGTTAAATATGAGGTGAAATTTCCATATGCATGTTGTTTCTCATTTAGTTTTGTCCCTACTTGAATGGGAATTTCTTACTGCAATGGCATATCAACACTAGAATACTCTTATGTTAGGCTTGGCTTGTGGCCTAATTCTTATCCATCTATATTTCAGCCTGGTTCACACTAATCCACATGCATTCACTACTTGATCATCTATATTTCACTCACATTCACATCAATTTCCATATATTCATTCCTTAGTGAAATCAAAACTTTGTCCCTTTAGTTTATTTTCAAAGCGGTGTAAGATTGATTCACTTCAATGCTAAGGAGCATGAAAAAGGCCATTGAATCCTAAGGCATTAGATTCAAATTTAAACTTTTTCACCCTTTCTTGCTAGTTCTGGTGCGCTTGTCTCATGCAGTATTTTGTTATGTCATTTCATTTGAAGAAATTCACTATGCACTTAAACACATGCTAGATGGATGCATAAAAATAATGCAAAAAGAAGAGTTATTATAGTACACTTGAATTCCAAGGATAATAAAAGAAACAAATTTACATTGTCATATAGATCATCTACATGTCTATGAATGTTATTTTTCAATCTTTCTCATTGCCATTAATTATGTCCACTAAGGGGTTTGACCTAGGAGAACCTATTCACCTGTGAAGTTAACAAACGCCTTTGGTGTCTCTAGATAGTGTCTTGATAAGTTAAGATATTTACTAGGCAAAGGCAAGCTTCTAGCATAATTTTTGTTAGATTAGTCGCATGTGGTTCATATTAATCATGGATATCAAATCAGGTTCACACTAGTGAGATCAACAAGTAGGCTTCAAAATCAATCCACAAATATTTCTAAGACAATATACATTCTAACGAGCATATCAGATATAGAATTAATTTCTTGATAGTGATGAATTAATCTATAACAACATCAACATTATTTATTCATCATCAATCCTAAAGCTAAGTACACCTAGTCCACTTATTTAATTTCCATACATTTATTTCAATAATATATCTCAAACTCCTATTATCTAAACTAATTATTTACTAATTAGTTGCAATTATTTTATTGACCTAGATAATTATGTAAAGTATTTTACTTCCTTACAATTGCAAACCTATCCTTACTAGACCCCCTTTCCCAACCCAAAGAACAAAATGAAAAAAGAAAAGTTTGGAAATAGCTCGCTTTAATTTACTTTTCTTCTTTTGAAAGCTCATTTCTCTCAATTCTATCAATTCTATTATAGAATCTAGAAACATTATGAATCTGTACTCTTTTACTACGAAACTTCCTTATTTTTGATTAATTTTTTTTTTCTTGTTAAAAGGCTAAGGACTAAGTATTTAGTATTAATATATAGAAGCAAAATTACAAAATTACCAAATTTATAGTACTGGTATTATGCTATACAAAAACATTATGATACCAAAAACTTGTATACAGATCTGGCAACTTTTAGACAACTAATATACTAGAATATCATATATATCCCCTTATCAGATATACACTACATTATCAGAAATATGTCAATATATCTCAACCAAAACGACTAGCAATTGTTATACTATAGTCAAAAAATTGGACTGATATTTGGCATCATTCTTCCATGGCATTTCCATTTGCTTGCACTTGTTGGTGACTTGCATTCAAGTTCAATAGGTTGTCACCTTGCCCTTCCTCCAACACAACAACTCTCTGTGGTGGTATAATTCTTGACACTGTAACTTGTATGCAGTCGTGTCTTGATTGGTGAGAAAATATGAAAGACAGAGTAGAGAGTTTGTTTTTTATCATAATTGTCATGATAAAATATATATATATATATATATAAGTATAAGTTAAAGCATAAACATGAACAATATAAAATCATGTTTTAAACTCAAACTTAAAGCAACTTAAAGATAAAGATAAAATGACAACCACACAAAACAATATCTTAAGACAAACATTAATTTACATTATATATGGTTGATGGCCATTTATAATCTAAGTCAATTTATTTCCAAGTCTTCCTCCCCTTCTTTAGCTGACCTCATTAATCCCCACTTCAGCTTTTCCCTCCCACATCATGACTAATGAGCTAAGAAGAGTGGAATCACGTGTATAAGTAGATGATACATTTCTTCTTCATTGAAAAAGAATTAAATATGCAAATGGACAAGTAGGCCGGTTTGGAATTACCGACAAAGTTGGGTGGCAGTTACCTGTCGGCGGACAATAAAACACCCAAAATGTCAATCGATGTAGCCAAGTACAAATTGCTCACCGGTTAGTGGCGGTGGTTTAATGTAATTTTCTAATAGTGCAATGTATAATTTGGAATCTTAAATTATAATTTTGAATTTTGAAAGTTAGATGGAGGATGAGTAGCTGTCAATAATTTATTTTTTATTAGTATATGAAGATATCAATTTCAATTTTAAATGTTCTTTGTGATGAGTTGTATCTACTAAGAACATTTATTCTCATTGACAAGTGTTCTCAGTGATATGCAATCTTAAGACCTCAATTTCTTTTTGGATTTTTCTCGACTCAATTTAACAAACCTTAACCTTTCTTCTTTAATAGAATTTATCCTTATTTGACTCAATTCTACAACCATTCCTTGCTAGCATAAGAGTTTGTTACTAGGAGCAACAATGTAACAAGGTTAATTATCTTTAAGAGCCCTTAAAGGATGCACAACTAGATAACAATTTGTCTACATGAAAAAGTGAGCATGCAAATGAACTAACCAAATGAACTCATTTACCCACAATGTAACACTCATATTAAGTGAAGGATTAGGAAATATTAATGAAAGATGAACACAGTTTTCATCAAACTAATCATTGTTGCACCAATAGTGGTGGTTGTGCTCAAGGATTATGGAGGTTTGTGCTCTTACCAACAACATAAGGTTGCATAAAGAAGTGATATGTTAAATGGCTAGGGGTGGCCTTGAATTATAGATTTTTGGAGAAACCAACGGATGGATGAGATCAATGGCTCATAATAGTTGAGAGCCATGGGAAGATGAGAGGATGGCGAGTGTCCTCAAGTGGTTGGAGGAGATAGAGGGAGAGGGATTGAGGAGAAAATCAAAGGTGGATATTCTCCTTGGGAATATTAGGTGGACAAGATGGAAGGAGTACTTTGAATTACACTTGAGGGATGGGCAAGTCATTTGATTGGTGTGACATGGTACCAAGGCCATGTCACATGTACAAATGCCCATGCCTTGTGTACACAAAGCTATACCTTTGTATGTATTAGAAGATGTGATGGATTTGAAAGGATTTGACTAGAATTTGGTATGTGCAAGTGGAGGATTGAGGGGTTTAAGTGGTTTTAGCTCACTTAATGAAAAGTGGGGGAAAATAGGCAATTAAAAAAAAGATTTATTTACCTAAGGTGGACTATAGGAGAAATATGATTAAATGATTTTGGCTAGAAATAGGTGTGGGTGAATAATGATAAATAGTGGACAAATAGTGATTCTATTGATTAAATAATGAAATATTATTTAATTAATAAGGGGGTGAACATTGCATAATTAATTGAATAATTAGGATTATATTCAATCAATTAAAGAAAAAATAGTCAGATAATAGCAATGGTCAATTTTGGGTGTCTACACAACTAATAGCATCATTTGGGAGGCATCAATAGAGGTAAGGTTATTGAATAATGACTCTAGATGACATATTAGATGTTATTACAAAATGTAAGCAAAAAACAATGATTTTGTTTTTTTGAGAGGTGTCCTAGTTAGACAAGAATTTTTGTGTTGGGAAAAAAACAACTAAGAGAATAAGGTTTGGACAATAAAATCCATTAGAGGGCTTAAGATAGGTTATGTCTCATGCATGTTCTTATCTACAAGATATGTGCAAGCAGTAATATAGATCTTGGGTAATTTACAAACAAGTTAGTTATCTAATCTTTAGGTATGAGACTCTAATTTCCACCCTAAATATTCATCATATTCAAGGTACCTTATATGATCAAAGTTATCATACCTAAATTTATATTTTTTACCATTCTTAGTGACCTAGCTTCTCAATTCTAGATGAGTCATTTGGTGCGAAAAAATGTAAACAAGTTTGTTAGCCTATGAGTCCATGTAAGAGCTCATATAAAGTTGGAACTCTCCTAACTATTGCTTGAGAGAATCAATTAGTGGGACTTAGTTTTGGAATGGAACAATGCATCTCATATTTGAAATTTAAATGCCTATTTTATTACAAAAAGGTGGGGCGTCTCATCAAAGAGTTTCATATCTAAAACATTAAGGATCTTCTAAAAAATTGTTATGTACCCCATTCTATTTTATGATAGCCAATATTTGTTGAGCACAAATTCTTTGTAACTCACCCTTAGGTAGCTTTAATAAAGATATGCATATGTTGTGTAATTCATCCCACTAGCTATTAAATAAACTATTTATCACACATGTATGGGATATGGTAGTAGTTTCCTTCAGAAAAATCTATATATTTAATGACTTCTCAATTGAAAAGGTATTTTGGAATATTTTTCATTAGAGTGTATGTTCTATTTGGAGGTTGCGCCCTTAAATTCAAATTGTGAAGATCTAATAAAAGGATTTTGGCAATATTTTGTGTTCAACATATTTTTTCTTGCAAGTTCATTACAAGTGGTATCAAAGCTCTTTCTAGGGTCATTTTTTTAATCAATTTTACCAATTTAGGGTTATCTATAACTATCCATTGATTCTCTTACCTCACCCTAAAGTGGTATTAGTGATTATAAAGTGGGTATAACCTAGTAGCACTAATTTTTTAACCTATATATGTGTACCAACAATAATTCCCTTGCAAGTAGTTTTTTTTAAGTTAGAACTCTATATTGTCCAAGTCTTCAAATATCTTTAGAAAAGTTGTCATTTTTAGCTAAGTTAGATTCCTCATAAAGAGTTTGGTGGAAGTGAGGAATATTTTGGCTCCAATACCCAAGCTTCAAACAACCTCTATATATGGTTGTGAGCTTCCACATACCAAAAGGTATATTAGAAAACCCTTTAGGATTTTTCCATAGCTTAACCCTAGGTAACCTTTAGTTGTCTATATTTTGTGATGTACTGGTAAGTGGTTAGCCTTAGGAATTTACTTACTATGTACCTTGAAGATAAAATAGTGGAATATCAGTATAGTCCTAACCCTTCATAGCTAGTGCTCTAAATATTAGACCAACACTATTTACATATATGATAAGTATATTGGTGAGCTCATAGGCTAGACACACCATGCAATGTCTTCAGTATTGGAATCTATTCTATAGTTCTTAGTGTTCTCTTTGTATGACAAACCATTTTTAGTTAACTCTTCTAGATCTACATTTATTCTAGTAGTATTGTGATCTATGGGGTTGATCCTTTATGCCATGTATGTAACCATACATAATAGTAAAACATGCCACCAACAACATATAACTCTCTGCTAAGTGAGAAATTGAAGAAATCAACTACATTTCCCACCCATAAGGATCTAAAATTTCCAAAAATCTAAGGTAAAAAGAAGAGCCTAGGACCATATTTTACCCTTGTAGTGGATTGTCCTACTATACTCATTTCTTCAAGCTAATCAAATTGTCATATAACTCCAACTATCATTTGTTTTGGCTAAGGACAACTTTTTCCCCTTTTAGTGGATTGTGCATTATGCTTATCTCATTAAGTTGATCAATCTACAATATAACCTTAGTTACTTCTTATGTCCCTCTCATCCCTATGGCATCTTAGATCACCATTATCAGGACCATAAATATTTGTAGAAGCCCACTATGTTCTCTCTAAATGATCATCTTGATCTCATATAGATGGATAATTAAGTGAGGTTTAGTACCATTGAAGAACAACTCTTTCAAATCTCTCTAAAAATGGATTGGCTACTCTTAGCTATAGATAAAGGCCAAGCTTCCTCTCCTATAACCAATTCCCTCTTCCATAATTAGGGTGACTCTCTCTTTCCCCCTAAACTAGAATTTCCTAGATGTGGCAGTATAAATCTCCTTGATTACTTAGGTAAAGTCAACCAATATTGATCATTATTTTGACTTATATCAAATTTATAGGATCGAAAGCTCTCTATTTTTGATTCAATTGGATAAGGATACCCTTCAATGGTGTTAGTTGTTGGATCAAACTCACCCACTTCCCCCTTGGTCAAAATTTCATAAGGAAGCCCTAATCCATTTTTTCCCTAGTGCCTATGATGTATTTGTTAGTGCTCTCACTAAGGTTTACTACACACATTCAATCAAGGAATATTAGGTTGAGTTTGAGAAACTAGCCATCCAAACACATGGCTTGTATGTGTCATTTTTCATAGTTATTTCATCACTAGGTCATGTGCAAGATCGTGATGGGCCAAAATGTGGCAATAAGAAAAAAATGTGTTTTACTTCGCCAAAAGCATGAAACATAAAGTTGAATTTTTGTATGGGTCGGTTAAAATTTGATTTTGATTTTGTATGAATAATTCATTAGGATTGATTTGGAGAGAGAAAGATGCATTTCAAGTTATCAATGAGTGTACCAGCAAGGCATTTTATGGAAATCCCATATGTAACATAATTTTTCTACTAAAGGGATGCTTATATAAGAATTAATTTGTAACTATGTTAAAAGCACAATTGGGTTCAACAAGGATGTTGATAATTTAATCATTTAGCCTAAGAAACCTTTCACATATAAAAGGGACCATGATAACTATTAATAGGATTCTCAAAAGAAAATTAGGAATCAAAGGGGAACAAATGTAGGTCAATAAGAAAAGGTGAGATTGGAGAAGGAGAAGTATTAGAAGCATTAGGAAGAAAAGAGGAAGTAGAAGTCAAGAAAAAGATCTATGTGAAAATAATTTTGAGGGAATGAATTATTATAACTCTATAGTTTATGAAAAGGATGGGTTGAAAATTTCTTTCTTTTTCCATTCAAGACCCAAACATGTATGATACTATTATTGTTAAGATCCTAAATTTTATGTCACATTCCTATATAGTTTCTAGTGTCATGACCTTGGACAAAGTGGAATTGATAGAAATAATTTGAATCATAACCATTATTAAATGTGGGAAGTAGGTGGGGCGCCAGTGGCATGTAATGAAGGCATGTCACTAGTAGGGTGAGAACTTGCCTTGAAACTAGAAAAATAAATATGAAGAATATGTACTATACTAGAATAGGTAGCATGGGAAACGAAAAAACTAAATAGAGAAAAGGAACAAAGTGTGACATGGGAAGCACAAACAATATGGGGCTCTATCTCAAAAGTGGAGGCTGGAGGAGTAATTAAAGAAGAGGGTTGGGTAGGTAGGGGGAAATATGCACTGTGTAAAGAGTCTAGAGAGATAACCTTTGCACCAATCCCATGTAGAATATCTAAAAGAAAATGATTATCAATCAACAAATTGTGAAGAGCATCAACCAAATGTATATGAGAACACTAGCTAAAGTAGCAATTTTTTGAGGAAGAAATTGTGTAGTGAAATTAAAATCTTAATTATCATAAATATATAGATTATGAATAGGATGGGTTAAAAATTTCTTTCCTTTGTCATTATATCCCTCAACATGTATGAAATTATTTATAAGATCCTAAATTTTATGTCACATTCCCATACATTTTCTAGTATCATGACCTCAAACAAAGTGGAATTGATACAAAGAGTTTGAATCATAACCACTAGTAAATGTGGGAAGTAGGTGAGGACTAGTGACATATAACGAAGGCATGAAACTAGTAGGGTGAGAACTGGTCATGACATTATAAGAAGGAACATATGAAATAGGTACCAAACTAGAAGAGGTATCATGGGGAATGATAAAAGTAGAGATAATAAAGGAACAAGGTGTGACATTGGAAGTAGACAATAAGGGTTTTACCTTAAAAGTGGAGGATGGAGGAGTGACAAAAGAAGATGGTTGGGTTGACAAGGGGAAATATGCACCATACAAAGAGCCTAAAGAGCCAACATAAAAACCAATCTCATGTAGATTATCTAAGAGAAAGGGCTTATCAATCAATAAATTGTGAAGATCATCAACCAATTTTATAAGACAAGTAACACTAGCTAAAGTTGAAATCTTTTGAGAAAGGGACTATGTAGTGAAAGAAAAATATTACATATCAATTTATTTGAGGTGTGCATTATGATCAAAATAATTCACCTCATTATTCTTTTTATTCATGATATTGGCAAATATTTTATTATTAGCTAAATTTTGAATCATTGAAGGATTGAGGCGAGTACTTCTTAAAGAGAAAGGATAATGATATCAATAATTTGGCATAAACCCAATGGACAAAACATAAAGAGAATATAATGGATGAAATAAATAAAAGGGGTCTAAAATAGATCTCAAAAAGTAAAAATTCTTAGATAAAAAAATAGAAATTAGAAATAAGACCCCAACGCCAAGATCTAAGGGGGTGTAAGATTAGATGGGTTCACTAAAATAAAATAAAAATAAAAATAAAATGACCTTTTCAAAAAAGTATGTGGTTGAGTGATACACTCAAAACAAATAAGTGAATAACCCTATAATATTTAATGATCTAAGACCAATAATGCTATTAAAACTATAAATGCTCAACATTTAAATAAATAAAATAATGGTACTTGGCTCAAAACATGATGAATATATTATTGTGCTAGATGGTAGAAATTATTTTACCAATTTATTATATCCCTTTGCAATGACATACAAACATCTGATCTATATTAATTAATCTTTTATTTGATGCTCTAATTCACTTCCATGATTGTAACATTGATGTTTGTATTTATAAATCTAAACCTGCTTGTATATTTGAACATTGCATGTGAAAGTGATCTTCTCAAAAAAATGATACTTATAATTGTAATGGAAAAAATGATACCCATACAATTTTGCATTATATTTTAGACTCACTTTGATGTCCATTCCTTAGTGTGCTTCTAGGTTCATTGCAACCCTTGTATTAGCCTTTTTCCCTCCCATGGTGCTTAGGCCTTATTTTTGTGTTCTAGTTTTGTCAAGCTTTTTGTGTTATCCTTGTGATTTTCTAGTGTCTCGTCATTTTAAAGCTCAAATTATGTGGATAGTAGCACAACACATGGATGTCTACATGACATGCTAGTATCCATGAAAATTTCTTGTTTGGTGGTCATTTCTAAGCATTTCATCACTTGTCACCTTCTTGGGTTAGTAATGATGGCTCATGAAGAATTCAAACATCTCTTCAACAGCCTCTTCCCTTGGCCTCTCTTCTCATTTTCTCAAGCGATCTTTCACTTTTACACTCTATTGGCTCTCTTTGGTCCCTTTTCTTACAACCTTGGCTCTTATTGGATTCTCTCAAGCTCTCAGTTAGGTCTCTCAAGCATTATACAATACTCTCCTAACATTATTCATCTCTCTTGTCTACTTTGTTTCCTCAAGCCTTAACATATGATATTATTCTTTTATTGCTCTTGTTATTATCTTTTCTTTCTTTCCATTGTTATTGCAACTTTCTTGTTGTGCCCCTAAGCACCTTGGGATCCTCGCATCCATATTACCTTTCATTTTAGCTTTCACCATCCCACAATCACTACTCTTACCATTTCCAAACATGCATGGGATAGGAGCATCCACACACAATGAATAGTTAGAGCAAGATGGCTTGCACCCAAATTATTAAATTTGATTTTACAAGTTTTAGGGTCATTTGCACACCTACATATTTAAATTGGGCTAGTTTTACAACCATGAATTCAACTTGATATAATACATAAATAAATTAAAAAATCAAGGCTGGTACTTGGGAATATGCATAGGTAGAATCACATTAGATTTAAATTATTTGTTATTTTTTACACTAAAATATCCCACTTTATACATTGGTTATTAAACTAAGAATAAAATTATATAAATCAATTGAAAATGAAAGAGAAAAGTGTAACATATGCAATTTTCACTATTACAACCATAAAATCTCCCCCCCCTATATCTTAATCTTTATACCAAAGTCCTCTTATAGTTGCATTAAAGAATGTTCTTTTGAATTTGTATTACTATATCACCATCAACAAGATCATTGAAAAGAAATACTATTTACTTCTTGTTTGGACATCTTCTAGATTACCTCCTTGAAGCTGATGTTCTTCTGAAAGAAATAAGTTATAGTAAGTTAGTAACATTTATGAATGACAAAATTGGATCAGTAAGACTTGAAGTACGACCAGTCACTAAGAGAAAAAATGAACTTCAACATCGAAAAAAAGAGAGGCCACAAGGTAAAAACAAATATTACAACAATAAAAGATTGTAATTTCTAAATTCTAACTAGGGGAGATTGGCCAAAAATTTATAGAAACACTTAAAAGAAGATATCATGTTACAAGATATTATGTGAAAAAAACTAATTGAAATTATGATGCAAATGATGGATTGGCATCCTCAACCACTATGAAAGAACCAATACAGTATGGGATGATGTTCATATGATAACAGTGTGGACTAAGGGAGCCTAGATTGAGGATAGCTCTCAAATTGGGTTATCACTAAGTTCTTGTTTGGATCAAAGATGATTCAGATAATATTTAAGACAAAGCAAAGACTCTTTAATGGTTGTTCATGCTGTATGACTTTATGTCTAGACACATTCATATGATTGTTGAACTACTTCCTAAATTCTTATATATATTGATTATTGGTTGTATGTATTGATTATGTTCTTATCTCTAGTGATATAAGAAAAGCACTCATAGTACATATGCTAGGCCTGAAGACTTTTGGAACCCACAGTCATCAAGCCAAATTCCATAGATTTTTTTATCTATTTTTCAATGGATAGGTCAGACTTTTCCCATACCTTCTATAGTAGAATATAATATTAACATCTTTTTGGAATTTTGATGATAAATTATAGGTTTGGAAACTCAAGAAAAAATCCTTTAATTCAAAGGAATTTTAAGGGAAAGTGTATCATCAAAGCACTAGTGCACACCAAATCATGGAAATCTTTACAATCTAATCCTAGGAATAATCTATGGTTCCTTCATGACTCTAACTTTACAACATATTTATATTCTAGAGTATAGCTACACAAGCATCATCTTATCATATAATAAATAATCATTAATAAATGATTCAATTGAGGATTATATCATGTCAATAAGTGATTCTCATCAAGAGTATAGCCTTATCAATGAATGACCTCAATCGAATAATCATATCAATAAATGATTCCATTCGAGAGTGTAATGTCCTTAGTAAAAAGGGTTATTCAAAGAGTAAAATTTTGTCAACAATATGACTTCATATCAAGAGTATAAAACAAAAAATTAGGTAACAACTCTAACTCAATTGGTAATCCCACCTATGGATTCAAACAAATAGTATTTCATAAACTCAAGTGATCTACTTATCCACATAGGTGAGTCTCAACCTTGGTATACCCTAATCCCAGATATAATCTATAATCGACAATTAGTTGGATTGTGTAGGTTAATCTAAACCTATGTGCTTTAAAAAAGATCAACTACATAACCCATCCAAGTAGGTTATTCTCAACTTGGGTAAGTGCATGGATTTGTGATACAATTTTGGCTCTTAAGATGCCACTTTTTTTCTAAAATCAGCAAAATCTGATTTGCACAAGAAAATGAAGATAGCTCAAAATTTCAAGATCTAGCAAGAACAAAAGTTACAATGCTCCAAGTCTAGTTTCTAAGCTACTAATTCTTTTTGAAATTAATGAAGAATAAGGGTCTCAAAAGGGGGGGGGCAAAACAGGTCCTGTTTTAATAAAAAAAATAACATACTGCCTGAGGGCTCCTCCCTTTTTGATTAACTTTTTTTTAGAACTTCAAATATCTGAATAGGGAGAAATTAGCTAACACCATGTAGTTTATCCTCGTTCTTTTGGATTATTTTTTTAATGAATATATAATATTTTATGAATTTTCAAAGTGGACACATCCTGAAAAGCAAAAATTTGAATGTGCTCCCCCCTAATTTTTTTGAAAACTAATTGAAAATTGAATTTTTTTTCATCATGTGTAGAATGGAGTCTAGTTTCAAAAAATGTAATTTGTTTCACGTTTCGATGAATGAGTAAAAATCTATCCTAAGACTAGCACATGTTGGTTTTTGACCAAAAACGGAGGCATTTACAATAGAAGATATGGATCAAAACCTTAACTGAATCAAAATGAATTTTTTTTTATATATTTAGATAGCTAAGAGAGAGGTTAACGCTATCACAATTTTTTTATAAACTTGCATTGAAAGACATGCAAATGAGATGAGGAGCACAGACGAAAGTATGAGGAAATTTGGCACCCTTTCAAAAAATCACGCCTTTTGCATGAAATGGTTGTCCAAACCTTGGGTTGCTTCATTTGGCTAGCACCAAATTTGGCACTCACCAAATGTCATGCATGGATTTTGGAATGCATTTTTCTAAACTCTTTCATTTTCTCTTTCTCTGCCAGGGAAACTATATACATGAAATAAGTATAAGTTGGAATTTACATATGGACATTTACTTTTTTATACTTTAAGTTATATTTCATGTATATAGTTTCAGGATGTTTGAGAGTGGTTTCAGATCTGTAGGAGTTATAATGCAAATTTTAGTTTTTGGAAGATTTTTAAAAAATTCAAACAGTCAAATTTTAGTAATCAGCTTGTCAAATTTTAGTAATCAAGAGGTGAAATTTCATCTCTCTCTCTCTCTCTCTATCTCACTCATTTTCATCTCTTACTCTCTAGACCTCTCTCTCTCTCATTATCTCCATCCCCTTATCTGACACTCTCTCCCTTGAGCTCAAGAACTACGTCTCTACATGTCCATCTCTCTCTCCTTCCCTCTCTA